>CAUYRT010031826.1:0-20575 GCA_963574885.1 Lepilemur ruficaudatus | reverse complement strand
TGGTGACAGCATGGATTAACAATAAAAACAAATCTGTGCATTAAAGGCAATGACTCAAACAAGGCTGACACTTGGATTTACTGTCTCTACTTAGAGGTTGGCATTCTTGAAGTAACTTGGGAGTGAAAAATCTCTTTCTGTAACATTATGTGCTTGCTATGGTGAAATTCTATCAGTTAATTGAAGTATAATGCTTATTTACTACTACAGGAGTAAAATATTACAAATAAAGATCGGGATGAAAGCTGCTAGTGTTTTTTTCTTTCATTTTTTAAAATTAAGTTTAAAAATTTTAATTTAGGCCGGGCGTGGTGGCTCACGCCTGTAATCCTAGTACTCTGGGAGGCCAAGGCGGGTGGATAGAGCTCAAGGTCAGGAGTTCGAGACCAGCCTGAGCAAGAGTGTGAGACCCCTGTCTCTACTCTAAAATAGAAAGAAATTAATTGGCCAACTAAAAATATATATAGAAAATATTAGCCGGGCATGGTGGCGCATGCCTGTAGTCCCAGCTACTCGGGAGGCTGAGGCAGAAGGATCGCTTGAGCCCAGGAGTTTGAGGTTGCTGTGAGCTAGGCTGATGCCACAGCACTCTACAGCCCGGGCAACAGAGTGAGACTCTGTCTCAAAAAATTAAATAAATAAATAAGTAAGTAAGTAAGTAAATAAATAAATTAGATGTTTCCTCCTCCTGTCTGACTCTGCCCCTCATCTTCCTCTGCAGCCTTAGTGCATCCCTCCTTAGTGCCCCTCCAGAGCAGTAAGGAATACATGTCCCACATCCACCTATACTGTTGATAGGACTAATAGCAAGGCTTATGCTAATGAAACTACAGGCGCCCTTTGACTTAACTCTGCAAGTCTCATACGTTTATTAAAAAGGCACAAAGAGTAAAATAAAAAAAAAAATCTACCGTTGTAAAGCAATCTGATAAAATTCTGGTTTTACCCTTACCTTGGTACAAACCACTGAGGATCAAAAATCTGGACAAAATGACAGATAGGTGAGTCAGATGCAAAAAACAGCAAAAATAATTTTAGGAGAGCCCTGTGTAACTGCACAATTCAGATTTCTTCCAAATGCAGATAATGCCTTTTCTTTAAGGATTTTAGGCAAACTGGGCCTTTGCTTTATCCCTAAGGAGCACCCAGCATTTAGAAAAATGTGGAATTGGAGACGGTTTGACAGGTGCTTTCCAGGGGGAGAGGGTGGAAAGAAAATTAGAATGGGATGTTTAAAAAACAGTTTCAGAAATAATTTCTGTTACCGGGGGAGGGATCAAGGGTGGAGACTTGTTTGGTAGGTTTCTGTTTAACAGAAAACACTTTTGAGGGCCCTTTAAAAATGTACCTTTATGAAAATGCCTTTTTCCCTTCAGTAGTGTTGCATTTCACAGCCCTGTTTACTTGCATAATTCACTAACATTGCTGAATGCTTGTTTGAATGCTTTCTCACAGCTGATGCCTCATTGCTGACTTGCTTAATGGTTTTTTTTTAATTTTATTTTATGCTGGTACGTTGATGTGTGTACACTATATATGGATATAAAACATAAAATTTTTATACATAGCCTAACATTAGCCATTTAGTATCACACATTGATTTGTGTGAGTGTTGCTACTGGAGCACTCAGCTTCTTTTATGGCACTATGGGAAATATTCCCAGGGAAGAGATCATTTCCCATCAAGTTTCATATGAGTTGCCAATACTCTTAGATTTTTTTATAAGTAATAATGCAATTATTATGCCTTTTCATTGTAAATGCAGGTTTTTAATTTTTTGATGATTCAGTTCCATTTATTAGACTATAAATTGAACTAATTATTCCATGCTACTGTAACATGATTGTTGTACCAAAGATCAAATCCTGATCCCTAAAATATTCCAATTCTTCACAGTAAAATTCTGATACAACCTTTGTTCCCTCTAGTAACTTTTTTTTTTTTTTTGAGACAGAGCCTTACTCCATCACCCTGGATAGAGTGCAGTGGCATTGTCCTAGCTCACAGCAACCTCAAACTTCTGGGCTCAGATGATCCACCTGCCTCAGCCTCCGAAGTAGCTGAGACTACAGGTGTATGCCACCACACTCGGCTAATTTTTCTATTTTTAGGAGAGACGGGGGTCTCGCTCTTGCTCAGGCTGGTCTCAAACTCCTGACCTTAGACAATCCTCTTACCTCAGCCTCCCAGAGTGCTAGGATTACAGACATAAGCCACCACACCCAGCCCCAAATAACTCTTTAAATGAATCAAATATATTACTATCCTTCTACCTTATAGAACACTAAGAACATTTGAGCCTGTTTTTTAATTCCTTGGATGTGAAGGAAAGTATACATCCATAAGTTTTTATTTTATATGTAATAGTCAAGTAGTTCTACATTCAAGTGTTGGGAATATTAGCCTGATGTGGAATTATTGCTGTAACCTGGCTTTAGAGACCTGTAGAAAGCAGAATGTTATTCTCTCAGAATGGTTGAGCTGCTTTGTCACTTGAAAGAACTTTAAGGCCCACTAGCATTTTTCGCTTTTGAAACACCTTTAATCATCCTGTAGTTTCAAAATAGAAAACAATTAGGAGCAGTCCCTGCTCTTCACCTCATTTGTTCTTAGAAAGTACACCAAGATTTATTTTATATTTTTTTCATATGTTACAGTTAGAAGATAACAGTCCTTATTAAGGAGTTAATAGCAAAGCACAGTTATGAGTAATAGCACGTTATCAAAGAAAAGGTGTAATTCTAAAACTCCACGGGCAATTTAAAAAGAAAGATTAGGTGTACTTCAAAACCAGAGACCATTGTCGTCTTACTGATGAGGAAACTGAGCCACAAAGCCACTAAGTATGTGGCCTGTCATATATTTGGGGGCATAGGAAGAAAAAGACTACAACAGTTGTTGTTTTTCATCCAGCTTCTTTTGGGTAGTAAGCAAAGTTTTTGCTATAAATTGAGTTCTCTGAACCCTTCTCTTCAAGTCAGTTTACTGACTTTTTTATTTATTTATTTTTTTGAGATGACGTCTTGCTCTGTCACCGAGGCTGGAGTGCAGTGGTGTGCTCGTAGCTCACTGCAACCAACCTCCAACCCCTGGGCTCAAAATATCCTCCTACTTCAGCCTCCTGAGTAGCTGGGACTACAAGCATGCACCACCATGCCCAGCTAATTTGTTAAAAACTTTTTGGTAGAGACAAGGGTCTTGCTATGTGCCCAGGCTGGTCTCAAACTCCTGGCCTCAAGTGATCCTCCCATCTCAGCCTCCCAAAGTGCTAGGATTACAGGCATAAGCCACTGCCCCCAGCCTCACTTAGCTGACTTTTAATGATCAGTTTTTTCTAAGAACAGCTTCAATTCTTTTTTTTAAGTAGAGATTTTACATTAGTAGCAAAAAGGAGTATGATCATAAATAACATCTTTTGTATATTTTTATTTCAGGAAAATCCTGAATTTGATTTGCATTTTGAAAAAATATATAAATGGGTTGCCAGCAGCACTGCTGAAAAGAATGCATTTATTTCATGCATTTGGAAATTGAATCAGCGATATCTCCGGAAGAAAATTGATTTTGTCAATGTTAGCTCACAGCTTTTGGAAGGTAAAGTTAAATAAAAATGTATATGTAAAATCAAGTGTATCTTTAAGTGAATATATAATTTGACATTATTCAAAGTAATTAGAATACTGAATTACCTTATATTGTAAGGAAATTTAAAAATAATTTTTATGGCAAAAATGATGCCTGTTGGTTATAGAATATTAATACATTAAATTAAATAAATAAAAATCACTTATAAACTTACTCCCCAGAGAAAACTACTGTTAACATTTTATTAGATATTCTTGTATCTTTTTTCTTTGCCTATTTAAATACTTTTTAAGAAAGGAAGAAGTTTACGTTCTTTTTAACATACTTTTTCATATAATTTATGATGAACATTTTTCATGTTATTACTTACCCCAACATTATTTTAATAGCACCATAGTATTCCATTATATCAATATACCATAATTTATTTAACTAATTTATTTTTAATTTTCCAATCTTTGCTTATTTTAAACAGCTCTGCGGTGAATATCCTTGTAGCGGTATTTTTATGCAGAGTATAGGTGTAGAGGTTAAGAACACAGCTCTGGAAATCAGACTGCCTGGGTTAAAATCTTGGCTTTGCCACTTACTAGCTATGTGACCGTGCATAGTTACTTAGTCTTTATATTTCAATTTCCCCTATCTCAGAAATAGAGATAATAATAGTATCTACCTCATAGGGTTGTTATGAGAATTAAATTACTTAATATACAAACAAAATGAAGACAGTGCTGGATATATAGTAAGTGTTCAATAAATAATTAGCTATTATGTTATCAGGATAAAATTCTTAGGTATGAAGTTAGTTAGGTTATTTTTGATCAATGTATCTTTAGGAATGTTCCTATGCATTATTTTGTGTTACAAGACAAAAACTACACCATTAATTATCAAAAACGTGCAATGAGATTTTATACTTTTAAAATTTCTTTCATAAAGACATAAACATTATAAGAAAATATTTCTGTATGCCTTATGGATATAATTTGCATTGTATTCTTTATCTCAAAGAAAGCAGTTTAACAGCTAGTGTGCAGGTGAACAGAGTTGTTGCTCCTCTTTATTGGGAAAAAAACATAGATTTGTCGGAAATGGTATATTAGCATTTAAAAATAGATGTTTCTATTCTGTCAGTTTGAAACATCTGAAATTGCCAATATTCAGCTACTTTAACTTGCAAAAATGGTAGTTTCAGATGCTTCAAACGACTAATTTATTTAATCACTTGCCTCTGTCACTTCTGTTTTGTTTTACTTATTCGTTTTTACTTTGGCTATGGACCTTTATCTCCTCGAGTGTAGTATTCTTTCCCAGCACTTACTAAATTAATAAACCTGCTACTGGTTTTAGGCTTGATGCTGGGACTGGGAGAGGCAAGTCCCGTGTGACAGACACCAGTAGGGCTGGGCTTATGTGGGAGCCCACAAGGTTGCCATCTCACCAACATTGGTCCCTAACATCTTGGCAATTGAGTATGTTGAAGGAATGACCTTCAAGAAAATGATGGTAATTTTTCATACCTTGAGTCATGGTTTAATTTGCTTTGAATGGCCTTTGCTTTTTGTCATTTCAGGGTTGAAATTCTGATCAGTCAATGATTGGCAAGCTTGCTGTTCTGTTTTCAAATATTATGTATTTCCAGATGTTATTTATTGCCTGAGATATATCTTAAACCAATACGTTTCATTAGGACAGTCATGTGGGAAAGTACATACTCTACCTGGATCTACCTCATTAAGAAATGTTACTAAAATCAATAAGAAGAGTATTGCTGTTTCTGAAACTGAAGTATCTAATTTTAAGGGGGAAAAAAGGCATTTAATTTTTCAGGGCATAAAACAAAAGTGAAGACATATTCATGTTTATAAACATTAACTCTAACTGAGATCCATTTTAAGAATATTGAGAAGAGTCTTAAGGATCTTATTTTCAAAATCACTTTTTATAGATCAATAACTGTTGCTTTGGTTTAGTGGAGTTCAGGGAATAGCTTTATTAATGTCTACAAACTTGTTTTAGTTGGCCTTGAAATCATGGCCATTAATTCTCATTTTAAAAGAAATGTCTCCAAGCTTTGGGTGATATTAGAAAACAAATAAAAAATTATTACTACCACCATTTAAGAGCTCTATCATTATCCAAGATTGTAGACTTTTCTAATTATAAATGCTAGCAGTGGCAACTTTGGTAGTTTTTGTTAGTGACGATTGAATGTTTGCACTAAATAATTGGAGCTTCTGAGAGAATAAGGATTTTAAGAGAGGACTTTGTTAGCAGTTAAAGTAGAGTGAAGTTTTTGTATGGCCTTTCTGTTTTCATTCTTTTACTTGCAGCCATATTTTTAAAAATATCTTTGACTTTAATCCTTAAATGCCAGCTTACACCAATACCTCGTGTGCTTTTTTACTTGACTCAATCTTGTCCTTTCTAACAGCGTTTTGTGACTAATCCTTTGTGAGGGAGTGTCTGGGTAAAGCTTTTGGGCCTTGAGTAATATAACTAGACTAAATGCATGAGTCACAGCTGACCTAAAAATGATACCCAGGAAATGATTTGTTTTCCAGTTTTCTAAGGGCTGGTTAGTGCTGTTTTCTTAAAAGACTAAGAGAAAATAGAAAGATAAATATATTTTTAGTCACTATCAGAAAATGAATAAGAAATAAACACTGGAAATTTAGCTTCTTACAGATCTTTCCACTTTGTAGTTGATCTTGGTGTTGTCTTTTGAACCTTGATTTAGCATGAAGTTCAAATGAAATATGGGTAGTATTTTAAAAATTTAAGCCTGTATACTTTTCTACCCAGCTAATATTCTTTGCTTACTTTCCTCTGCTTTTTTCATACCTTTTTACTCTCCAGAACTGCCTAAAGTTACAGAAGGTGCGTAACACCTTTTCTTCTTACTCTATTCTATATGTTTTTATTAGTTGCCATTGTTACGTACTGTTGGTCGCATATTTTATGAAATTATGTACAGGGACAATTCATAAAATCCATATCATAGTAAAATTAATGATAGTATTTATTATTGGCTATCAAAAGACGTTTCATGCGAGTGAAAACTATTTCTGAAGCAATTATTGTGATCTTTTAAAATATTTGCTTATTTTAAATGTCTACTTCTGTAAAGACCTGTACAGAATGATTAGGGCAGTCCCTGCCCCCTGCTGGCTAATAAGTGGTCACACATGGCAGTTTAACATTTTCACAATGAACTGAAATGGACTCATTCAAAGGACCAGGAGCTCAGTGGTATCTATCTAAAGAACTTATATTTAAAAAAAAAAAAGAAGAAGAACTTATATCCTGTAATCTGTAATTGCCTTCACCAAAAGTTTAGTCCTCTCCTTTTTTTTCTGGGATGTTATCTAAATCTTCCTAATGTCTTATCATTCTTAAGAGTAAATCCATTGTTACTTCAAATTAGCTGTTTTTTGTTCTGGGACAAATGAACGTATTTCCAGTTATGCTGAGTGTAAGTATTCATTTTCATATAAAATAATGAATAATGAAAGTATCAAGAGTTTGTGATTTAAATCATGTCCCAGTAAGTCAGTGAAATCAGTAGCTTTATTTAGAGTGGCAAAATAATGTCTTAGGGGTGAAAAATGATTTCTTTCATTTTACTCTCCCAACCTCAAGCTTTGTATAAAATGCCCGTATGCCAAGTGTATTCTCTCAAAAAAAATGAACTGAAACATTTATCAGAAAGCACTTCAGGTTTGACCTCACGGTCTTTTGTTATGAAGCATGAAAACTATTTAAATTTTTATAATTTCAATCAGCGATGTTGTGTTCTCATATTAGAGTTATTGAGAAAGCTTCTATAGTTCATCTTTAGAAATTTTATCAATGCAAATGAAATTTTTTTAAACTAAGAAATGGAAAATTGAGTTAATATTTTCAACGTCTAAAATAAATTGTGGATTATAGATGCATTTTTCATTTTAATTAAAAGTTATTTGAACAAACAGAATGTAACAAAAATGGAAAGAGTAAAAATGACAAAAGAAAAATGTTACCTGGGAAAAAAAGGAAAGCAAATTGTTTTCATGTGTATTGAATTCACAGTTATTGTTTTATTAGAGCAGTAATCATCTCAGGTAGGAAAAAACGGTTAGGTTTGTTTCCACCTGTTTTTGTGTTTTGTTTTTGTATTTTAGATCAATTGTGTTTAGGGAATTGTGGTGAAAGCCTGTTTTAACACTTACAAGTCAGTGTGTTAGACTGCATGCTTGTTATTTGTTATTTTTTAGGACTTTATTTCATTAACATGAAACTCTTTATAAAAATAAGTTTTTTTCTCATGTATTTTGAATCATTCTTTCCTATTTTTCGTAACCTGGGCTTAAAATTGATCTCACGTAGCTATAAGTACCATGTCGTAGTTCTTCCTACTTTTTGACTATTTTATGTTGAATTTTTACCTTCTTTAAGAATCTGTTCCAAGTGGAGAAAATCAGAGTGTGGCAGGAGGTGATGAAGAAGCAGTAGATGAATACCAAGAGTTAAATGCAAGAGAAGAGCAGGATATTGAAATAATGATGGAAGGCTGTGAATATGCAATCTCTAATGCGGAGGCCTTTGCAGAAAAATTGTCCAGAGAGCTGCAGGTGCTAGATGGGGTAAGACTTGCTTGTAATCTGTGAGTAAGTGATTCATAGTGGATTAGAAGGCTGGTGATGTTCATACTTTACTGCCTCAGCACTTAAGCCTTTATAGACAGCTTATTGCTGTCTTTATCTATAAGCACATTAGCAGCTGCCATCAGTCTTGCACTGTTCTTGTGCAAAAGGTAGAACCATCACTATTAAGCCAATGAAGGCAGTCGGCTGAGGTTCTGGATTTGGGGAGGTTCTTGATATGAAGTAATGGAAGTAGAAAGTAGACAACCAGAAAACATCTCGGGGGTTGATTGCCCCAGCCTCTGAAACACCTCAGAATAGCTCAGTGCCAAAGAATAGCATTTTTTTTGGTTTGAAAAAAAAACAGAGATGAAGTAGAAAGAATGTTGGCTGAAATAAGTGAGTCATTTCAGGGAAGGGAGCAGAGTAAGTGTGGGGAGAACAGGAGAGCCAGGGGAAAAGATCCTTGACTTCGCCACCAAAATATTTTAGCATAGAATCTTTTAAATTATATGCACAGTTTCTGAGTCTGTAATCTAAATGCATAGTACCACTTATGTGAGAATAATCTAAAACAAATCATTTGGGTTTTTAAAATTTTGTTTTGTTTTGTTTTTAAGAAAAGGTAAGCATTTGAGAAATCCCTTATAGAATAAGGAACATTTTAAAGACTTAAAAATTTTTGGTGTTTTATACATACAAGGTACAGAAGTTATGGGGTCTAAATAAGGCCTAGAGAGATTATATGAATAGTTCAAGCTTACAAATTTACAAAATGCGCTGGAGGCAAAGCCTAGAAGAGATTTCAAAGTGTCAAAGTGGAAATTGTGCTGGGCAGATTCAAACCCCAGTTCTGTCACTTAAGAGATATCAGTGGGTTCTGAGCCCTGCTGACTTTTAAGGTTGCATTGTATTTACACCTGAATTACTATGAATAGTATAAAAAATAACGTGTGAAGCCACAGCATCAACTGTACAATATTCTTTTAATTTCTTGTCCAAGTTTTTTAATCATACTAAGTTACTTGCCATCTTAATGTGGCTTCGTGATTTATATTTTCCATTCCAATTAATATTGTATATATGTCCCAAGTCATCATATTGCTTTGCAATTTAATTTTGGATTGGTCAGTTTCCTTATTTCATGAAATTCAGAATCAATAGAATCATTTAGAACTGTGATCCCCTAACCCCTAACCCCTAGGCTATGGCCCGTTACCAGTCCATTAGAAAAGAGGCCGTGCCTCACCACCTGAGTTACACACACACACACACACACACACACACACACACAAACAACACCCCACGCACCCATCCCCAGTCCATGGAAAAATTATCTTCATGAAACCAGTCCCTGGTGCCAAAAACATTGGGGACCGCTGATTTAGAAAACAGCGATAAGGGGATGGTAATTCATTACTACTTTGCCTGGGAAAAAAAACCCAAAGTTGCAGATGAGACAGAAGAGAAAAAAGATAATAGAAGGCTCTGTCTTTTGGCCACATGCTCTTCCACGTCCTATTAGTACCAATCACAGTACAGTTATAAACTAGTTTCAAAGTGGTCTACAAGATCCGAAGATTGGTATACCACTGCTACCCTCTCAACTAAGATATTACTAAGGTGATTGTGCTTTTATTTAGGGTTTCACATAGATGTTAAGAAGAATAGAAAATTTCAGTAGCTGGTAGAATTGGAAGATATGTTACAGATGACATGGCCTCAGGCCCCTAAATTTCATGACAATGTGCCATTACTGATGATATATCCTGGGACAGAACCATACTTGTGTAGTCTGTGGAACTATAAAATACTGAGGCATGGTACCTAACCTTGATATTGAGGCCAGTGTTCCATCATGACATGCTGTTAAAAAGTGGAAAAACACGAACATGAAGTGATAAACTAAAGTAGATGTGTACATGTGTATCAATTTTTGTTATTCAGCTTTCAAAGAGATTTAGCAACATTTTGTCTTTACACCTCTTTTACACATTTAAATAACATGAGGTGTTTTCTTGTCTTTAACTCTGTAGGCCAACATCCAGTCCATCATGGCCTCTGAAAAACAAGTGAACATCCTGATGCAGTTGCTGGACGAGGCTCTAAAGGAGGTGGATCAGATCGAGTTGAAACTGAGTAGTTACGAGGAAATGCTCCAAAGTGTAAAAGAGCAAATGGATCAGATCTCCGAAAGCAACCACCTGATTCATCTCAGTAACACTAATATTGTAAAACTCCTGTCCGAGATAGAGTTCCTTGTGGTAAGTGTGAATTACCAGCAGCAACAACAACAAAAAAAACTTATGACAATTTATATAAAACTGGTTGATTTGTAAACATTTCCTAATTTCCTTATGAGAGCAGGATTTAAAATAATTCCAAAGACCTGGTGATAGGATTGAGTAGCGTCTTGTCTGTAAATTTCCCAGAATTACATGTGGAAATTGCACATTTGCATATATTCCAGAACCACATGGACTTAGCTAAAGGTCACATAAAGGCCCTTCAGGAAGGAGATCTTGCTTCTTCCAGAGGTATCGAGGCCTGCACCAATGCCGCCGATGCCCTTCTGCAGTGCATGAATGTAGCTCTTCGACCAGGTATGTTTGCTGGAAATAATAACAATCTGACCAGAATTTGAAACTAATCCTATAACTTGGTATAAAGATTTTGACAGGAAATTCATGGGACAAGTGCTTTAGGTTACATGATTAGCTACT
Organism: Lepilemur ruficaudatus; assembly: GCA_963574885.1. Taxonomy (NCBI): domain Eukaryota; kingdom Metazoa; phylum Chordata; class Mammalia; order Primates; family Lepilemuridae; genus Lepilemur; species Lepilemur ruficaudatus. Next base: position 9,641 of record CAUYRT010031826.1, on the reverse strand, counting down.
CAGACAAGTTTCACAGATGACCCAGTTTATTTCTGTTGACACTGAGAACTTTTTCACTTCAGTTCCTTCTGATTGACCATCAATGACTCTAGTTAACACCAGGATCTTTCTTTAGTACTGTCCATAGAACCCAGCACAAAGTAGATGCTTTGGTTAGACCGGAGAGCACAAGGTTTTTCTAGACCGCGGTTTCAAAACTTGAGGGTGCGTCAGAATCACCTGGAGGGCTTGTTAAAACAGAGGTTGCCAGGCCCCATCCCGAGATTCAGCAGGTCTGGGCTGAGGTCCTAGAATCCCCGTTTCTAACAGCTCCCAAGCAATACTGAGGCAGGACCACACTTTGAGAACCACTGGGCTTTATCATTTTTTTCTCCTGCTTACTTTTTATAAAGCAAATGAATAAACCAGTAAAACTGAGTTCTTCAAAACTTTGATGGTTCGTTAAACATCAAGGAAATCTCTGTACCCATTAAATCTGTCGAGCAGCGTCATTCTGTTTCAGGCCACGACATGCTTTTGGCGGTCAAACAGCAACAGCAGCGTTTCGGTGACTTGCGAGAGCATTTTGCCCGGAGACTGGCCAATCACCTCAACAATGTTTTTGTTCAGCAGGTAATTCTAGTTTATTATTAAAACTGGCATGTTCCTGTAGTTTATTTACGTATTACCTAAAAATTAAATTTCCACAGAAAAATTTAATGTGTTCAACTGAGGTTGCAGTAAATTTCTTCACACTGTTTATTTGATTTTAAGATTTTCAAATATGTGCTTATTTGCTTATAGATGTACTTCGGGCTTAGCTCCCTCCTGCTAGACGAGGTAGTCTAGTTCCTGTAGGCTGAAATGCTCTGATTCTAGAAATCAAATAAATAACTATGTATCAATTGCATATATCATTTAGACGTTCTTATTTATAAAAGTAGGTCCAAACTTGTTATATGTTCACTGTTGGACCTGTTTTATTTTTCAGTATTTTAAAGTGAGAACCAGGACTTGATTGAATGTTTTAAATGTTTCATAAGCTCTATGTACTTATGTACATAGTGTACCCATGAGAAAATGACTGTAGCTCAACTGTCAGTTTCAGCTGACTTAATCTTTGCATAAAGGCTTTGCCTATGTTTTTATATGGAAAGGGATGTTATAATTAAGGATGTGGTAATAATGTTAACTATATTAAAAGCACCTTAGAGGGATTTGAATAGAAATCATTTTAATATCTAGTAGAATGAAATACGTTTCTTATGTTTTTCATCTCTTTTATTCCTTTTATTTTATTAGGGTTGTTGAGTGAAAAAATTGGGGGGAAATCTTGTTCATCAAGAAATGCTATTTGAAAACATTGGTCTCTTAGTTTTTACTTTGCAATATTCTAAAACAACTGTATTTATTGTATTTTATTTCCAAATAGTTTACTCAGGCCCTCCTTCAGCTCTATAACAGGTCCTACTTTCTTTCGGTTCCTGTGAGTACATCAAATTTGGCTCAAGCTTCTCTAATTCCTTTTTTTATTTTCTATAAAGTTCGCTAAACTTAACAGCAGCAGAATCTTTATAGATTGTAACATAACTTACTGATTTAAGCTACCTGTTTAACCACATTTGTAGCAGTTTTTTAATGGCCCATAGTAGATAATAGTTTCTTTTGGTTAAAAAGGCGTTTAATCTCATTCTGCTTGCCTTTCTTTCTGTGATTTTTTTCACCTATTTATTCCTTCATTTATTTAGTAATCATTTATTTGCCAGGTGATTGAGGTACATACCAGACACTGACTTGGGGTAAATGAGAGGCTGATCTTGCCCTTGAGTAGCTCACAGTCTAGGAAAGGGAGACAGACAAATATACTCAGGAAGGATAAATGTTGTGATAGTGGTACTGTGGGAACATAAAGGAAAACCAGCTCACTAAAGCATGGGAGGGGGAGGTCAGGGAAGACTCCGTGAACATTTCACTTGACCTGACAAGTGTGAAGAAAAAAGTCAACTTAGAAGTCACATAGGAAATACTGATTTACATTTTGCCAACATTATTATTTCAGTAACATGTGTTCATTCCTACACGGTTCCTTAGTTTTTAAAAATGACACTGTTGACAATGAGTTATCCACATATGTATTAATAGATGATATTGAAAATACTAGACAATGAATAATAGTCCTTTCTGTACTATTACTCTTTAACGTGCAGTTATTTACTATTTTGCTTCTTTGCCTTGTAAACTAATAGCTTTGTTTTAAAATGAATGCTTCCCATTTCTGAAAATATAATATGTATTGTTACATGTGAGTGATGCATGTTAAAGACGTGAATGCTACAACAACCTAGGATATCCTGAAGAAGGTGGAAGCGGATATCCCCATGTATAAGAAAGAGGTGTTCTGTATGTTGACTTCAGTGCATCAGGTTACCTCGCAAAGGAGTCAGGAAACATGGGTATTTCTATTCCTAGTTGGGAGAGAAGCCAGCTGGGAAAATTTGATTAACATATTATGATACATCTCTTTGTCAATCATGAAATTTTTATTGTTTGCCTGTTGTGTATTCACTGTTGTCCATATGTAAGAATAAGAAATGGCTCCTGCCCTTGAGATGCTTCTAAGGAGGAGTAAAGACTAATGTACTTAAAGCTGTGCAGCAATTATATAATGCAGTTGCTAATTGTATTATGGATTGTAAGTGCTAAGGAGGCTTCATCAAAAGTGAGTTTACTGAGGATTTAAGGAGTCAGAGAGAATCGCAGATAAGGTAGGATTGGAATGGAGTCCATGCAGTACAGTATATAGCAAATGTATAGTTATTAGAACATTTATAAATATTGTATGGAAGAACCCAGTGAAAATAATCTATTGATCACAACATAGCAGTAATTGAAGAGCATTGATTCCCAGTCTTTTTAAAATTCACAAATCAGTAAAGCTAAAAGAAATAAAATTTGGAGACTGACCCAGTCACCAGTATTTTATTTTACCAAGTAAAGACCTTTAGAAAGAAATACTGCCATCTACTTTCACTGTCTTTTCATTCTAATAATGACACTTTAGCACTAAAAAAATAGGAAAAACTTACTTTCAGACTTTAAAAATTAATGTATTTACTTCTTTAGGAAACTCACTCCCTTCATTTTATTTTTCTCATATTGCTGTAAGCCAGTAAAAAATAAATAAAAAATTTGCCTTTGGGAATCACTGGTCCAGGGCATGCTGTCTGTGCAACTTTCATATTAATACCTCTGCATTTCTATACTTCAGTGAAACTTGAAATGCATTTTTATGTAATATTCACTTCTTCCTATAATATGAGAGTAATGTTTTTAACAGGTATCTAGCTTCTTTTGGATCTTGTAGATCTCATACATTCAGCTTTCATTGAAATTATCTTACTCATAATTTTTACACTTACTAGAGATTTGTGTGTCTTGAAGGATATTCAGCCAGGAGAATTTGGCCAGTTATAATAATTAGGATTATGATATGGAAAGCAGGCACTCAAATTAAGGCTAATAAAATTCAGGAAATATTTGCATAAAGAATATGTCCTTTTGAAAATTCTTGTGTTTTTTTCTGAAAGATTTGTTTTGAAAGAATAATTGCTGTCAGCCCTTTTTTTTTTTTTGGTTCAAAGACCTCATGATTCTGTACTGTCTTTAGCAACATGATGAGACTGATTATGCAAATAACCCAGAGAAAATGAAAATGAACTAAGATGCACTGACCTAAAAGTACAACGAGAAAAAAGCTGAAGTTGTAGAATTTTTTGCTATAAGCTTAAGTCTGGAAGTTTTTCTTTCAACATATATTTACAGAAAGATCATATAGTAAAATAAAACCTGTATAGTAGACCATTATTATTCAATTCATTTTACAAAAATTATTTCCTTAAGCACATGTCGTATTTTCCTAACTACAGATTGATCTCTGGTTAAAAGCTAGAGAAAGAATTAGGATTAAGATCTGTTTTCATGATGTTCATTGTGATTTTGCGTGGAGTTTTTTCTTTAGGAAAACAAAAATAAAAGTGATAATATAGTATCTAATACATGCAATTTTGTAGAATCCTGATCATTCTTGTGATGTGTCAATTAAAAAACATTAATGTAATGTTTATATTGACCTTTGGCAACTATAGAGATGGATAATGGTAATATACCTGTGTGTTTTGTTTATTATTAATTTGTTCTTGTTTACTGTTAGCCTTTACAGAAAAGATACGGGTGCCTCGGCATTCTGACTATGTAGAATTGTTCCATTTTTCAACACTGTAGCTCTTAGACCTCATTGATTCTGTTGGAAGATGTGCTTGTTTTATATTCATTTAACCATCTAGAAAAGAACATCCAAACAGGTCCATTCTCCCTTATCCAAAAACTATTGGAGTTGATTGTGTTTTTAGAATTTTTCAGATTTTAGGAAAGTAATACAGTGTATGTGCTGTATATTATATAATCATTCCAATCAAGCACATAATGTTTCTACAGCAAAAAAATATGAATGATCACTCTAAACACTATAAACAGACCCATGACAGGTCAGGTCACGTTTCACCAACAAAATAGTTTAGGTACCAAGCTTCAACTGAATTTTCAGAGCTTTTTGGATTTTAGAATTACAGGAAGGAATTATAGATGTGTATACAGTTGTATATAACATATTGTGTATAACATCTATGATAGCTGTGAACTTCCGTTGCCTGTATGTTCTCATTCTTGTTATTTTGAATTGGTCAGTCCAGTTTTATGACACTTTTCTGCTGTCTCTGGCTCACTTTCCCAAGTTAACCTAAGTAAATACCAGTAAGGTGAATCTGAGAAATACATGGATTGTTCTATACCATTTAATATAAAATGTCTGTATAATGGATCCTTTCTTTTTTAATTTCCATTTTAAATTGGGGATATAGTCTCACATGAAGGAAATTTTCCCTCAGATTGATTTGAAAACTTTAATGAAGAAGGGACTCAGTGATGGCAATTTAGTATTTAGTATGTCTTATACTTCCGTCTTTCTTGCTTTAAAGTTACTCCTCAATTACTAGGAAACTCTTTATTCCTCTAGGCCAGAAATTTTTCTTTCTGGATACTCAGTATTTAAAAGAAAATTTTAAAAAAACCTCCATAACCACTAAGTTCTTATTTTGTGTATATAGCACATAAATTAGATGAAAGAAATCTCTTTTAAAGTAAAAGAATTTGTTCTGATTCAAACACCAGAGACAGAAAAAATAATAATTTAAATTCCTTAAATTGAAGATGCTTATTAAGCAAATGTATATCTACTAGTATAATACGCATTCATAATTAGCTTCAATTTTACCAGGAAATGAGTTAACCAACCCTCAAATTCCATCAGTCTGTCATTTTAATAGTTTACACAAAATGCTAAGAAATAACTTCTGACTATCTAGGCAAATCAGATTGAGAATGGCTTCAAATAAATCTATCTTGTTTTGCCCTTTGCTTGTTGTTGGGAAATTAGGTTTTCACAGAATCTACTCTTTAATCTTTCAACTCCCCATCTCTTAGACACTAGCTTTGAGTCCCATGACAAATGTTGACCAAGTAGCAGAGAAGGAAAACTAGACAGTTTCAAAAGAAAACTGGGAAGATTTTTTTAATATGTCGGTAACTAATAGGCAATTGCAATTTTTGAGTCTGGTTAAAACGATTTCATATGACAGGTTTTTAAAAGAAAACACAGGTGAGACACAGATGACCAAGGTTCCAATTCTAGCTTTCTTCCTATGTGGCGTGAGCAAATCACTTAGCCCTTTGAGCCTCAATTTCTTCTTCTAGAAAATAGGGTTTTTGGATCTGATAATCTACCAGGTCTGTATTTTCCAAAACAAAAGTCAAGTTATATCATCCAAGGCTGTTTGCTAACTTATTAATTTACTCATATAAAAGTCATGTTAAGTTAAAAAACCAAAATCATGAATAGTTATTTCACAAAGCACTTGAATGTAAAAACTTAAATTACATTGTTATCAAGGATTATCCTAGAAAGCCTAGATATAGCCAGCTATGGTCCTTCTGAGCTCTAAAAATTAGGTATATTTTTATCTGTTGTTTTAAATAATGTAGACTCTAGTGAGAGTACCGTAAATGTAGACCATTTGTTTTGAATGACTTCCCTACTTGGTGTGTTTCTTAATTCAGTCTGTATCAAGAAGTTCATTTGCTTAGTAAATTATAAAATGATATGATATGGGAGAGATAACCTTGATTAAAACATTCATTCTTAACTCCTTTAGAAGATGGAGTGAATAGTTGATTTATCAGAGTGCCATTCTTGTGTGTTTACGATTATTTTATGGCGGTAATTTTCAGTTACTGGATGATGAAAGTAAACAAGTAAGTATTTGTTTTTTATTTTTCTATGTTCTGTTGGTTTTGCTTGGCCACACATGGTCATTGTTTAGAATTTTCGATTGTAACAATGTCTCTTTGTACAGTTAATGATATTTATTTACATATTTCCTCACTCTAGGGTCACGATCAGAGTTCAACTCTTGCTCAACATTCTGTTGAACTGACTCTACCCAATCATCATCCATTTCATAGAGATCTGCTCCGATATGCCAAGCTGATGGAGTGGCTAAAGAGTACAGATTATGCAAAATATGAGGGACTAACAAAGGTGTGGAATTGATGTCCTTTATACTCACTTCATATAAAATATAGTCTTTTAGAATCAAAATGTCATGTATGGGAAAGTTGGAGGGGGGAGGAGGGGATAAAGGTCATGTGTTCAGTTCCCCAAGTTTGAAATACTCTGTAGCATGTTCCTAGCAAAGCGGAAAATGATAGAGTTTCTCAGTGCCCATTAAGCAGGGATAACATTTATTTTATTTACTTAAATAAAGAACACCTAGATTTTGAGCTTCAGGGTAAGATAGTATTAAGCCATACGGTAGCTTAAGGCACATTCAGTTTCGTTAAATGCTCTGATTATTTCCTGGGCTTCTTTATGTACAATATAGAAACTAGGAAGTGTGAAGACACATGAGTGAGATATTTGTCCTGTAAGAACTTATAATCTGTTCTACAAAGAAAATGCAGAATGCCTCTTTATTAAGCAAGTATTCCACTATTCCAGTTACCTGGGGCCTAACAAACGTGCTACTACCTCTAAAGAGCCTTAAATTGGACTAGGAAGAATCATACATAAAACAATCAGCAAAAAATTAAGTACTAACCTGGAAATGAGTTTAAATATGTGGCAGTTTAGAGAAGGGAAATTCGTGTCCTAAAGCCACCGGTGAAACATCATGGAAGATACTAGACTTCAATTGAGGTGGTTTTTTTGTTTTTTTCAGAGACAAGGTCTCATTTTCACCAATCATAGCTCACAGCAGCCTCGAATTCCTGGGCTCAAATGTTACTCCTGCCTTAGCCTCCCGAGTAGCTAGACTCTACAGTCAATTGAGTTTTAAATAATGAGTGCAATTAGATAAACCAAAAATAAGAGGAAGGGCATTCGAGGGACGGGCTGCAAGGTGTGCAGACAAAGCCAGGAAAAATATGTCCTTGTCTAGGACAACGAGGAGGTCATAAGAAAGGGGACATAAACTCTGGTAAAATGAAATAATATTTAAAATCATAACTTGAAAAATACTTTTAAAAAATTGAGGTACTTATATACATCTTATCTGGCTGGCTATTTTAGGTAAGTTTATTTTTGTTCCTCAGACTTAGTTTATTAAGTGTTATGCAACGCTACTGTTATATTTTCTTTTGTTTTCGTTCAACAGAATTCTGATTTAGAAATATCCTAAGGAAAAATATTTACATTACTGGAATTCTTTGCCTTTTGGAGTTTTAGGAGGATTAATATTTTGAATAATTGATAATAAATTATATCTCCTCAAGAGTTTTGTGCCAACAAGTGCTTTCTCCCCTAGTGAATATTCAAATAAGTAATCAATAAGCTTTTTGCCTAATTGTGTTCTCAGTATTATTGCCCTATCTTTATATATAATGCAGTACTCATGAATGTAATTTAAAGTGAAGAAACAAGACTATAGCCAACCTAGTGATGATTTATGGAATTATTGCTCAGAGTATATTTTTGATTGTCAATATTAGTGAGCTTTTTTGGTGAAGTTGACTTTTTCCCAGGAATGTTACTTGATCCTGTGGTTTGAGTTTTTGACAAATTATGTGTTTTTACCTCATAAACTAATTTGGTTGCTGCAGTGTTGCCAAAGACAGGAATTTCCTAAAAAAAAGAAAAAGAAAAAGGAAGAAAGGAACGAAAGAAGAAAAGAAAGAAGGCAACAAACAAACCAGTATTTTTTTAGTAAGAAATGCTTATTAAGTGAGCTATTTGCGCTTGGTTGCTTATACACAGCTCACACTTTTTGACATGAACAGGAAAAGTCTGTTCCAAATTCTTTGGGAATAATAATTATTAGCGCTGCCCCCAGCTGTACTTAGGCTGAATGTAAGCAAAACCCTGACTTTTGGAATACATAATTAGAGCCTGTGGAAAACAGAGGTAGCTCAACTGCCCGGATTCCTTCCTCCCCAGCACTGCTGCTCCTATCTGCGACTCTGGGATATGCAGGGAGGGCAGTTAGTAGAGACGGTCCCTCCTGCTTCGGTAGGACCCAAGCTTTCCTCTTCTAATGACCTCCTGAGACTGATAGTCAGTCTTTTTTTTTTTTGTGGAGACAGAGTCTCACTCTGTTGCCTGGGCTAGAGTGCCGTGGCATCAACCTACCTCACAGCAACCTCAAATTCCTGGGCTCAAGCGATCCTTCTGCCTCAGCCTCCCGAGTAGCTGGGACTACAGACATGTGCCACCATGCACGGCTAATTTTTTCTATATATATTTAGTTGGCCAATTAATTTCTCTCTGTTATTAGTAGAGATGGGGTCTCGCTCTTGCTCAGGCTGGTTTCGAACTCCTGATCTTGAGCAATCCGCCCGCCTCAGCCTCCCAGCGTGCTAGGATTACAGGCGTGAGCCACCACGCCAGGCCTGATAGTCAGCCTTGAAGGTTACTCAGGTGTCTTCTACTCAACCTGAGTTCCAAATTTGTAGAATTCATCTTACTGTGAATAGAAAAAGTAAAACATGGAGGACTCTGGAAGACTCTGTAGTTGGCACAAAATAAAACTACAAAGACTGCTCAGGATAACAGTATTTAAACTCAGGATAGTTAAATGCTAAGTTAGGTGCTGTATACAAGGTGCTAAGAGGAATCTACACTTACAATGAGAGCCATCTGTCAGTACTCATTAAGTGAATGAACTGATACCTAATACCTGCCTGTGGCCTTTGCCATCAGTGAGTTCTATTGAGTACCAGAAAAAGGGTATCTGGTCATTTGAATCCCATTGAAAAAGTAAGACAGCCCAGTGAAATAGGAATTTGAAGGTAGATTTTAATTCATATGTGCTTTTAAAGTTGTGTGAAAATCATGGGAAAGAATAGCTCATTTGTCTAATTTTTCTTATAGAGACTGTGGGAAATGTATATGGCCTACATATTTATTATTATTATTTTTTTTTTTTTTTGAGACAGAGTCTCACTCTGTTGCCCGGGCTAGAGTGAGTGCCGTGGCGTCAGCCTAGCTCACAGCAACCTCAAACTCCTGGGCTCAAGCAATCCTTCTGCCTCAGCCTCCCGAGTAACTGGGACTA
>CAUYRT010031824.1:0-17109 GCA_963574885.1 Lepilemur ruficaudatus | reverse complement strand
AGTTTTCCCAGCACCATTTATTGAGAAGAGATTCTTTTCCCCAATGTATATTTTTGTCTGGTTTATCAAAGATTAGGTTACCATATGCAGATGGTTTCATCTCTGGATTCTCAGTCCTGTTCCAAAGATCAATGGTTCTGTTCTTATGCCAATAAAAAGCTGATTTGATTATTATTGCTTTGTAATACCTGAAGGCGCCCGATCTCATCCAGGTTTCTTATTCAAAGCAAAGTTTATCAATAAAATTCAGAGGACCAGAGAACCTTAATAGACAAAAGCAACCTTTATTTCAGTAATATTAATATTTAGCAGAAATTTAGTATTTCCTTTATTATAAATGTAAAAAACAAGTCCAAGTAGTAAAACTAGCACTTGTGACTTTATTACCAATAAAAACATCATATATTTTTTGTATCATATCACAGTTGTTACAGATATCTTAAAATATATTCTGTGATCATTGCTCTTTTGAAATTGCAGTGGCCATTACACACTGCACCCATCTTATTATTTAATGCATTAATAAAGAAGCATAGATATATTTTTATTAAATCTTGTTACTTATGTTTCAATGTAATTGTTTTCTTTTAAATCCCATTTCACTTATTTTATGCAGTTAAAAATGATTATTCTGAAAAGGGTCCATAGCTTCCCCAGACTGCCAAAGTTGTCTGTCCATGGCACCCAAAAGTATAAAATTTTCTATGCCCTCTTCCCTTACATCTCAATTAGGGATAATAACAACACCTATCTCATGGGGCTATTATCAAGATTATAAAAGAGGATACTGACTCATTATACATTTTAAATTTATTAAAAAGTGGATTTTACCTCCCCAAACAGTCTCTAATCCATATATACCTCTCCATTTTCACAGCTACCAGCTAATTCCAAGCTACCATCATCTTCCACATGAGCTACTACTTTGATTCTTAACTGACTTCATGCTTCCATTCATAAGACTCTTTAAACTGATCTATGTTATTCAGCCAGGATAGCTGTTATTTTTTTTCCAGAATAAAATTCTGGATTATTACAGACTTTTGGTTTGTGCTTTGACATGTAAAGAGCTTGTAAGTTATCATTCATGCCCTAACAACAAGAAAAAAAGTTGAGTAAATTGAAAATTAATGACTTTTCTGAGATCCGTCAGAGAATAGAAGTCACAGGGCAAACTGATGCCACAGACACTGGACAGACAGATGAATATACAAAATCACAGCTGCCAGAAACTGAAACTTCTGGAGCCAGGAACAAGTAAGAATGCTTAAATGGTAATTGATTTGCTGCTAGCGATTGAACACAGGTCAGTTTGAGAGTTAAAAATCTTGTGAAGGTTTTCAAGTTTAAGTTAAAGGAGGTCCCCGTACATTCATGGGTTTTATCTTCAGCTGTACTGCCAGGTTCTTATAGTGAAGATCAGAGGAAAACTCCTCTTGTTTGACCAGGAGGAGGAAAAAAGTAATCATTTTGAAATATGTCCAGGAGAAAGTAATTATATTGAAATAAACCCATAGCATTCTCCACAACAGAGGCCAGACCATCAAAGGAAAAGGCTATATGGGAGTCTTATCTGACTTGGGAAAAGGGAATTTAGGCAATTCTGGGCCCATCTAGATTTGTTGTTTCACCTAAGCTGAGAGGGAAAAAAAGCTAAGAATTATTTGTTCGTGAAGATCACAGCCCAGGGGTATAAAATTCATGAGATTACAGAAAGCTTCCCCTTGCTCCACACATAACCACTGTTATCCACAAGGCTCCTATACAATAATAGTGACTTAACATCTGAAAGAACTGCAAGGCTCAGACTTATTTTATAAGGAGTTTCTAGGGAAATGTAAGACAACAGAGGAGACAAAAATAAAGACACTAGAGGAAATTGAAGACTCTGATATGAACAGCTAGAGCAAACAGTAAACATTGTCTACCTCCTAGCCAGATAAACATAAGACCTCACACTAAAGGCCTATCAACTTGAGTTCCTATTATTGATGCATCATATTTGGCTTTCAACAAGGAAAAAACACAGTCTGAAAAGACAAAACAAGCATGAGAACTTGCTAAGGTATGGCAAAGATTTTGGAATTATTAGTATGCAAATTTAAAGTAACTATAATTAATATGCTATAGGTCCTAATGGAAAAAGCAGAAAACATGCAAGGACAGAGGAGTAATGTAATAAAAGAGATAGAAACTCTAAGAAAGAATCAACAGCTAAAATAAAAATGCAAGAAATCAAAAAACACTTTAACAACTATGAAAAATACCCTGGATGTGCTCCTCGATAGACTAGACACAATGAAAGAAAGTTAATGGTCTTGAAGATATGTCAATAGAAACTTCCTAAACTAAAATGCAAAGAGAAAAAAGATTGAAAATATGGAACAGAAGAGCCAAGAACTGTGGGACAATTATAAAAATGTAACATGTGTAATGGACAAAAAAGACAAGAAAGAGAAAGGAGTGGAAGAAATATATTTGAAGTACCAATAGTTCAGAATATTCCAAAATTAAAAACAGAATCCTAACCACAAATCTGGGAATCTCAGGAATCCCCAAGATGGATAAATAAAAATACACCTATGCATATATTCAAAGTGCAGAAAACCAGAGAGAGAGAGAGAGAGAGGAAAAAAAAAATTTAAAAGAAGCCAGAGCAGACAAGAAGCTTTCCTATTGCTTTTATTGATTAATTTTGTATGTCAATTTGACTGGGCCACGGGGTGCCTAGATATAAGGTCAAACACTATTCTGAGTATTTCTGTGAGGGTTTTCTTGGCTCATGTTAACATTATTAATAAACTGGTAGACTAAGTAAAGCAGATTGCACTCCATAATGTGGGTAGGCTTCATCCAATCCTTAAAGACCTATATGGAACAAAAAAGCTAACCTTCCCTTGGTTAAGAAAAGATTTTTTTCCCACCTGACTGCTTTCTAGCTGGAATATCAGCTTTTTCCTTCCTCTGGACTCAACTGAAACATCAACACCTTCTGGGTCTTAAGCCTGCCAGCCTTAGGACTGGAACTACACCATTGGCACTCCTTGTCTTTGGCTTGGCAGACTCTATAACCACAAATCATGTGAACCAATTCCTTATAATAAATCTCTACATCATAATTGCTAGGCTTCAAGAATTTACTCTCCCCAAACTTCGATCCACACTTCCTATAAAACCCACCCTCTCCCCTTCCTAGGGGTGTATTAGGCAGTAGCCTTTGACAGACTCCTAGAGAGATAAGGGAATGAAATGCAAAAGGAGAACTTACTTTCCTTATCCTTCCTGATAAGGATGATCATCCCTCCCAGTTGTTGCCTAGGGAGATACAGGAATGGAATGCAAGAGGGAAACTTACTTTCCTTATCCCTCCTGGTTGTTTAAAAAGAATTTATTTACTCCCCCCAGAAAAACTCTCTATAAAACCTAAGGCTCTCCCCTTTTCTCTCTGTGGATGCCTCTTTTGGCCTCCACCTATCTGCACCCAGATGCTCAAAATAAATAGCATTTTGCTACACATGAGGCTCTCTCTCAGCTCTGGACCTAACAATAATAAATACATATTATAATACACAATAATAAGTATATATTTTATATATGCTCAATGTGACATATACACATAGACACATATATCCTATTAATTATGTTTTTCTGGAGAACAATGACTAATACAGAGGAGTAAGACTAAGAATACATCAAACATCTCTTCAGAAACCATGCAAAAAAGAACAAGGTAGAGTGAAATATTTAAATTTTAAAAGAAAAAAGAAACACCAATTTAGAATTTTGTATCCACAGAAATTAACATTCAAAAGTGAAGGATTAATAAAAAGTGTCTCAGACAGATAAAGACTGAGGAAATTTGTCACCAGTATAACTGCATTGCAAGAAATATTTTTAGAAGTTCTTTGGAGATAAGAAAAATGATATAGGTCAAAAACTAGGTTCTTAAATTAATTTAATTATTTCTCCTTGCTCTTGAGGTAATGACGAAAATTCCTGGTATGCCTACACGGTTCTGAAAACACTGTCCTTGATGACCACCTAGCCTCTTCTACAATCCTACAATCCTTCTACAACCCTATGACACTCTCCAGCCTCTAATCCCATTGTTCTTCTTCCATCAATCTTCTTTTCAACAAAAAGAACTGCCTTTACCCACTGCCTGGAAGAACCTCAACCAACACCCACTCTTCTCTCATATTGTCTGGTAAACTCCTGCGTAGTCTTCAGCAATCAGCTCAATCATTGCTTCTTCAGATAAGCCAACCCTGTTCTCCTTGACTAAGTAAAGATCTACTAGAGTACACTGTCACAGCAACATGTATCTCCATTGCAAGGTACTATTCATGGTTAATGGTTTTTTCCCCCACTGGACTATAAATTTCATTAGAAAAGGAATAGTCTAGCATACTGCACCATGGTATCACCGGTCCTGAGCTCAATTTCTGATACTCAGTGGATGCTTTAACACATATTTGTTGAGTCAACCAATCCATGCATCAATCAATTAATTAATAAATGGCACTTATTATTTATTGACTAAAATGCTTCAAGTCAATGTGTATATAAAATTAATCACCATAGCTGCATAGGCCTATTATTTGTTTTAAATGAAAAATTACAAAAAGTAAGGACTCACTAAGTGTGGTGGACTTTCAGTGATTTTTGTTTAGCCCATAAATTATTTTAAAAATTAATAAATTTCCTAAGGGATTATAAAAATTAGTAAATTCCCTATGATATGTCTGTAATACTACTTATTTATAAAAAGTAGACTATCTGGCAACATAGCAGTTATATTGTCATATAGCAACATGTGGCTTTACTATGCCACAGTCCCCAAAATTCCCTATTGCCGCATGCCCATTTAATTTACTGGTTCTATCTTTAGAGGCATTTTAGGTTATGACCCTTTATTTAAGACTTTAGAAAAGTGGATTATTACTCAGAATTTTTGAGCTATGAAGGATGCTTTTAGTTATTTGATAATCTTGCCTAAGGTAGGGACATCAATTTTTTGTTCCATAATGAACACTATAATGATGGGCATTCTGCATAAGAGTCTTGTTTTTTCAACAAATGGGCAGCAAAGAAAATCTACAGGATCACTTATGAATGGCTCTGCTCATAGCCAGGTAGAAAAAAATTTCTTTCAATTCTGTAGAATTCTACAGGTAAAAACCATTTTCCTGTATATCTATCTTTCTCTAACTGAAAGGAAAATAATTTCTCTGGCTCAATTTTTAATATTCTAAAATTCTTGGCACAGTGCCTGTATAGAGTACATATTTAATAAATATTTGTTACAAAATAATATGTAAAAGAAATAATGCATTCAGTGATTTCTAGTAGTAAATAAATATTTTGGGGTTAGAAAGTCAGCTTCAATTGTTTTCAAAAGCTCTTATCAACCTGTTTGTTACTTTCTCATCATCACCAGTAGAATAAAGTCACTTTTACAAATGGCTGAAAAAAATTGTGCAGATATGATTCTCTGAAAAATACATACTTGCCCAGTTTTCAAACAGTAATGTTCCATTTTAAAAACACATTAAGGAAAAAATGTGGTTCTAGAAATTGGTTTTAATAGAGTTGTATAGGTACCTGATATTTGGAACTGATTGGCCAGTTAAGTGTTTTTAAATGTCTGAGGTTTCAAACTCTTCAAAAGACACTTGCATCCAAAGCAAAGGTACCAACTCTAGCATGATAGAAATGGATCACTTTAGTGGAGGACTGAAAGCTTACTTGAGCAAGGACTTCAGGAAAAACAAAGGAAGGGGGCATGTGAATAGAAGTCGTGGAACTAATGATTTCAGCTTTATCTTCAAATTACTTATCTACAAATGGATTGTTACATAAATATCTGTGCCTCTTAAAGCTTTTCACTCTACTACAAATATCCCAAAGTGGGTGAAAGCAAATTAAATGATGACACAGAAGAACATGCATGTGTTGTTCCCCACATTGGCACAAACTAAAACTACCTGGGAGACTAAAAAAAAAATACAATTGGATGTCTGGGTTCCATGTGTACAGATTCTAGTTTGACTCACCTGAGGTGCCTCCTGGGCAGGGAGATTTTGTTTTTCGGACTGTCTCAGATTATTTTTATGTGCAGCCAAGTTTGAGAACCACCATTCTAGCCCATGATTCTGAAAATTCCATGAATATGCAGTATTGCTTATCTTCTCTAACTTTCTTATCTTCTCTCACTTGCATTGCAAGATGCTTACCTTGCTTCAGATTTCGTGGATGTAAAGAATATAAATATATAGGTTTACATCAAGAATGGTTCAGGTAAAGGCAATTTCAAACCTGATGTTAGCAATATCTGTCTCTCTTTATATTTTCTTGACTATCCTGTTTTTTTCAACTCTTGAAAGACGGAGAAAGAGGGAGTGATCTTTTTATTCGGCCATTGCCAAATATCCATAGTTATATATCCTCACTATATCCATAGCTTCTGGACTCATATATTATTTGCAACTATAATTTTCAAATATAATTTTTTTCCCAGTTAAAATAACCACATCAACAAAAGCAAATGTTCTATTCTTTCTTACTTTAAGTATTTCATTGCTAAACTTTCAACAGCTTGTGTTACAATCATCATTATGTCTAACCCCAAATATTCTTTTTATTAATACAAGTTTCTGTTGAATTGAAAAGCACTTTAAGCATTGTGAGATTCCCTTACTTGTAGAGAAACAAGAGTCCCTGAATAATTGTAGGGAATAAAAATTCTCTAACCTATTCAAGGACATTTTATTCTCATGATAGCAATTATAGCATGATAGTATAGCATTCCCTTGACCAATTTTCAGATTTGAAAAAGATTTAACACAATTTGAACTATATCTGTGAGATAAGATGGAAGAGCCTATTTTGCTTTTGAAACTCACTTTTACCAGATGGAATGTAACCTGATAATGTTATTCAAGCTGAAGTGAGGCATCTTTCTAGAGCAGCAATTCTCCAAGTCTATTTCCCACCAGAAACATCAGTATCATAAGGGAACTTGTTAGAAGCCCAAATTCTCAGGCCCCACAGCAAGACTGACTAAATCAGAATCTCTGGGAGTCTGGCCCAGCAATCTGTGTTTTAACAAGCTTCCAATGCATGTTAAACAGTTATAAGTACTATTCTAAAGAGAAGTTGACCCTCTGGTACTTATAATAAACTAAATTCAATCCATGTAAGAGTAAAGGAAGATACAGGTAGATATTATTGTGTAGCCTTGATACTTCCAGAGAACTGTGAAGTCTACTCGATGTAGAGGAAATCAAGCCAATAAGAAAGAGATTAAAGGGTTAAACTCTAGGTGGCTATAATCAGGAATGCGTAATGGTGTGACACAGCAAGTAGCATGGAGTTCATGTTTCTGTATTATGAGAGGATTGTTTTGAGGTTGGATCCAATATGAGATTTAATCTTTCTATCAAGAGGAATTGATTTATAATCTCACACTTTGCTGCAGCTCCATCAAAACACACAGGAAACTGGCCAGGAGCACAAACATGTCTCAGAGAGACAGAGAACAGAGTATCACAGTGCTAGCCTAGTAGAAAGAATTTCCAGGAAATAAGTCACTGAGAAAAGGCATTTTCAGAGTGCCCAGGAGAAAAAAATTACATGTATGTGTACTATGAAACTAAAAACAGATAGCTCAAGCTCAAGAAATGTAGTCAACAAAGATCTCAGTTACACCCACAACTCCTTGCAAAAAAACAAAAACAAAATAACAAAAACTCAGTGACTCCCTTTGGTATCTACGGAGAAATCTTACTCTATAATATGAATATGATTAAATATTTCCTGCAAATAGGATATAAGATAATTTGTTCAATCTGTCCACTGAAAGAAAGGAATAGAGACCCTTTCCACCTGTGGCTAAGTATCTTTTTTGTCAATTTCTAGTTTAATGAGTTAGTCTTTGCATATACCATCTGTTTTGCTTTCTTTTTGGTAATCCTCTGACTTGTACATCTTCCACTACTGAATAGATTTTGTAACAAAAAAATGGCACAGTAAAGCCAGTGAAAAATAAAATTGAGTCCTGGATTGAAAAAACATAGTGTTTAATACTCTTACTTTCAAATGCAAAATCTGAGCTTCTTGAGAGTAGAAATTATATATATCTATATATATACACACATCTATGTGTGTATATATATATATATATATATGGATATATTCTTAAAAAGCTGCAAGTATAGTCATTGAATTGTATATTCAAAAAGTAGAGTAAGAATGGTTGATGGAAGTCTTTAGGTAGATGTACCTGGATACAGTGTCACAGCATCTCTTACATTCCAGATGTGTCTAAGGATGATAGCTAAGATTTCTCAAACACTTTGCAAGTCAAAATCCAAAGTGAAAAACAGCAGAATATAAAATTTATAGTATAAACCACAAAGTAGGGTAGAATGTTATCAGATATTGTTTAATAGAAATGTTTCTGACACTGAAAAGGGAAATTGAAAAGGGAAATTTCAACCAAATTCAAGGCATATGACAAGGATTTAGATGCTAATATTTATCTCAGAAGAAGACCATGGACACATACCTAGTGAAATCCAAGTTGAGGGATGGGATTTAAAATAATAAACACCCCAGGTAAGTTTGGGGCATAGGTACTAGAACATAAAAGACTGGCTTCCTAGGATATATTCTAAAAAACTGCAAAGCATTGTCAGCAAATTGTATATTCAAGAAGTAGAGTAAGAATGTTTGATAAAAGTCTTTAGACAGATGCACCTGGATACAGTGTCACAGCATCTCTTACATTCCAGATGTGGCTAAGGATGATAAGTAAGATTTCTCAAATACTACTTACCAATGGGCAAAAACCAATAAGAGCTCCCTAATACTACCCACATACTGGCTTAGAGGGCTGGCATCTCCAGAGAAATACTATTATTTTTCTGGAAGAAAACTCCCACGATATGGCCCCTTGACGTTATAGCAAGACTTCTCAAGAGATGCATCGGGGACACAAGCGAAAACCCTCAAGCTAAATGAAGTGGTCCACAGCTCCCAGACAGCTAAGAGAAGACAAAAGGAAATAATGTGGGTTAAGAAAATGGAGTGTGTATACAGGATGGTGAATATGATAGACCATGGATTTAAAGCTTGGTGTGGAATCAAATGATTCAAGAGCTGGAGTACTAGAGAATGTGATCTATAAAGAAAGGAAATGATGGTCAGAGAGTGAAATACTTACAATTGATATATTGGGGGAGTATAGTTGTTGGTGACAGTTTTTGATAATGACAAGTTAGAGGACATTACCAAGGGAAGGAGTGATCTGAGATAGGAAAGAGAACAAAATGATTTCAAAAACAATGTCTAGGAATTTGAAGGTAAGCTATTAATCATCGATTTAATATTTTCAAGAATTATATAGTTGTATCAAAGATTTAGATGTGAAAATCTTTAAGAAGTTAAAGGGCAAGGGCTGGTGCCCTTTTCTTCCAGACAAATAATAGTAGATGACCACAATAAGGAGGTTTAGTGAGTGATTAGTCTGATAACAGGAGATTCAAAGCTGTGGGGTTGGTGTGTTAGGAAAGGAAGTAGAGAAATAGTCAACAGTGGCAAGGAGGAGCACCTCCTTGCCCGGTTACAATAGAGTGGGGACAGAGAATGCAATACTCAAGAAGGCATCAAAGGAAGTAATGTCTTCAGACTTATGAACAGTACTTTTCTTCCATTTATTAAGATTTCTTTTACTATCTTAGCAAAGTTTTGTACATTTCAGTGTACAGATCTTGCACATCTTTTGCCTGATTTGATGCTATTGCAAATGATAGTATTTATTAAATTTCACTTTTGTAGCATTGATTGCTAGGAGATTTAAAAGTGCCATTAAAAAACACAAATATTTGTTATCTTACACATGTTTGAGGTTTAGGCATCTGGGAGAAGTTTAGCTAGGTGATTCTGAAGGTTGGACTAAGGCTGGAGAATGTGCATCCAAGCTCACTCAGTTCTTGCAAAATTGTTGGAATGAGAGCCTTAGTTTCTTGCCACTGAGTCTTCCCAACAGAGTAGCTCACAACATGATAGGGCTGTCCTGGTTCTCAGAGACTTGGAAGTCATTTCCTGGTCTCCTGAGCTCTGTCTCTGGAAAAGGGTGACGTTTAAGATGGCAGATTGCGCCATTTGTAGCCACGGCTCAGAGAGTGCTCACACCATCCTCTGATCATTTGTTAAGACTCTTTCCTCTCTATGTGCCATTTGGGGTAGTTTTTATTGCTGTGTCTTCAAGTTCACTAATCATGTTGTAAGTAGGAAGGGAGGGTCTAGAGATTGTAAGAATTCAACCAACTTGAGCAATCAACCTATTCTGTAGCCTTTGTTTTTGAGACCCATAACTACTCAGCTGGCTAAATCTAGCTCCTGACAGACCCGAGCAGCTTATAGATAAATTCAAAGAAATTTTCTTCATTGCCATACTAAAGTCTTCACCCTAGGAGCAGCCGTCAGGTTGGCAGTCTGTTCTCAGTTCTTGGTATGCTTTTGGCCGAAGAATGGCTAGACACACCAAAAGCAATGTAAGCATGAAACAAAGTTTATTGAGGAAGAGCAAGATATATTTATAGAGCAAGAACAAGATACTGTGGCAACATACAAGGAACAGGCCCCCTGTCATAACAAGAAGCCCTGACTATGGTCTGGGGTCCTGTTTTATATTGTCTGGATTGGGCCCGCCTTGTGTTTCAAATGTCACCATTGAACCATTTTGATGGACAGTCAATGATATGATAATTAATCTTAGGTTCCTCTAGGTCATTTTCCAGACACTACTGTGCCTGGGCTGCTTGGCCATGGGCTGGGGAGTTCCCTGCATTCTTTTACAGATTGGCAGGGTGTTCCCCTTCCCCAGGTGTGGCAATTGTTCAAGGCAGGATCAAAGTGGGGCAGCACCAAGACAGGGCAGCCGCCCTTGTCCTTCTTCTGCAGATGTGGCAATTGCTCGAGGCAGCACCTTGGTGGGGCACTGCTTTTGTGCCCAGGAGAGCCAGAGATCCCTTACTATCTACCTGACAGAGCTATAGCTTCATTACCATAACATACAACCTGTGTACTAGCATGAGAGACTAACCATGCATGCATAGTGGAAATTATGTCTCTATATGTGATGACACATGTTTTTCTTTCTCCACTACTCCAAGAAAATCCCATGATACTTTCCCTTGGGGGGGCACTGCTTTACAGAATATTCCAAGTGCTCTCCTTACTCTACACAAGTCATTAAAACTCCTACTGATCAAGACCCACATTCTTGTGGAGAGTCATTTGTTACTCGCCAGGCCAACAAACCTCCATCTTTCGGGTAACATTGTCTTCTTTAAGGTTAATATGCTGTTGATTCCAGTCAATGCATTTTTCATATCAGACATTATAGGTTTTTATCTCCAAAAGTTTAACTTGAGTCTTTTTCACATTTTTCATGGTCTCTACTGACTTACTCAAATAGCTTCTTGAGCATATGGAATACAACTACAATAACTAGTTCACTGTACTTGTCTGCTGATTCTGTCATCTGTGTCATTTCTGGGCCAGCTTCAATTTATTGAGTTTTTCTCCTCATTATGGGTCATATTTTACTGCTGCTTTGTATGCTCGGTAATTTTTTATTAGATGTCAGATATTGTGAAGTCTGTCTTGGTGGGTGCTAATGCAGATATCTGCTTTTGAACATTTAACACAGGTAATAGTAATATTGTCACACAGTGAGTGGTAAGACTTGGATTTGAATTTAGTAGGTCTGTGGCCAGAACTTGTGACCTATAACATTTCTTGTCATCTCTATTTTTCCTTGTTATATTTACTTGGCCTCTGGACCTAGCTACTTCATCAACTGCCGTTACTGGCCTGTTCCCTTCTGCCCATAATAGTCTCAGTGCCACTAAAAATGACTCTTTCTAAACCTAAAATACTGGCATTCCTTTTATTTGAAATAATCTCAGATTCTAAACCCTTCACTTGTCCAGATCCTTTAAAAATGTACACGCTGTCCTGGATTAAGCACTCCTTTCTAACACCCTACGTATCAAGTACAATGATGTTAAGTAGACAAATTTTTGCTAAATTGAACATATGTTCAGCATGGATAAAACAGCTTCTACATTAGAAGCATTAATTGAAGCATGAAGAAATAAAAGAAATGTCTTTAAGGGTGTAACAAAATGTAGGCATGTAACATTCTGGCACCAAGAGATTTTTGATGCAGCTGTTTTGAGCTAAGGGCATCTGTAACTCTGCCTTGGAGAAACAAGAACAGGTGACAATTAAACATGTTAATGGTTAGATATACCAAGCAATAGGGTGTGCATGGGTTGTGGATTAGAGTGTGTTGGGAAAATATAGTTAGAAAACAAACTTCTAGAAACCCCAAAAATCTCTCCACAAAAGTAATGGAGACAGAAAACTTTTTTTTTTTTTTTTGGCTCTTGTGTCCTGTTTTTATTGTTTTGCTGAATGCCCCACAGAGAACGTGATTGCAGACACTGGGCTGTGCAAAAGAGGAGCCAGTGCTTAAGTACAAATGGAGACATGATTCTTTTTTAAATAAATACTTAAACACAACACGGATCCTACAAGCATCTGGCCTGTCACTGTTCCATCATGGTGGCAGAGCAGGCAGACAGCCGGAGCGCGGGCAGGAGGGCGCAGAGAGGGCGCGGCTGGCTCAGCGATGCCACCGCTGCCGGGAGCAAAAAGAGTTTTTTATTTTTGAATAAGCATTAAACCAGAATGTGATGCAATCCAATAAGAGATTATGAAGACATAAAGAAATCTTGCCCTTTTATGTAGCCAAATAGGTACAACTCATTACAAAACTGTTCACAAGATATAAACAATAACTAGTCCTCAAGTAAAAGGTTTTGACAACACCATTCTTTACACACAGTTTATGCTAACTTTCCTTGGTAATTATGGCAACTAACTGGCACTCAGCAAAGGAAAAATAAACTTCACGTTTTTATGACAAGAGGTAGTTTTGCAACTTAGAGCAAGATGCCCACATAGGTTAGAACCCACCCTCCCCAGAAATGGGTGGTGCTATCTCCTTTTTGATGTTCTCCTTTTTGATGTTTACATTGCAAAGAGATGGCTCCCAGGTCTTTGAGAAAGACTTTCCTGGGTCATAAAAATGACAAAAGGCCTAGATAGTTTTCAAAAGGATTTATATACATCTCTGAGAGGAGAAAGTGCTTATACTTACAAGTTTTCTAAAGTAAATTGTCTCAGAAAAAGAGCGGGAGGAAAATATCTTTCCCTATTTACAATCGGGAGAATTAGACTTTAAAAAAAATTTGTCCTTATAAGGGCAAACTAAACTTTGTTCTTAAAGTGTGAGCTCCATACTAGCAACACCAGGATCACCTGGGAATTTTTTTAAAAAGGCAGAATTTCAGTCCTCATCTCAGGCCTACTGATTAAGAAACTGTCAGGGTTCAGTCTGAAATGTCAGTTCTTGGCAGGCTCCTGGCCAAAGAATGACCAGACACACCAAAGTAAGGCAAGCATGAAAATGAGGTTTATTGAGGAGAGAAAGATAGGATTATAGAGCAATAGCAAGGTATAGGTTTACAGAGCGTGATACACACCCCACAGGTGACGACTGGACCCATTGTCACAGCAAAGGGAGAGCAAAAGGAAGGGGCGAAAAGGGGGTGGTTATGGTCTCAGTTTTGTCGTATAGTGCCTGGATTGGGACCTCCCCATGGCTCAGACATCACCATGAAACCACTTTGATTGAACAGTTGGGAGTTGCATGACCTGAGTCTTAATTATGCATGTGGGTTCTAGGTCACTTTCTGGACTCTATTATACCAATGCTGCTTGGCTCGTGGGCTAGAGAGTCCTCTGCATTCTTTTGTAATTGTCGCACTAAGTTCTGACTGGCTAGTTCACAGAGTGCTCTTTCCTGCCCTAGGTATGGCAGTTGCTCAGGACAGGGTTAAACTGAGACATGACCAAGATGAGATCCAGAATACCTGACTATCTACCTAACAAAACTACATTTTAAAAAACATTCCCCATTAATTCCAATGTGCATTCATCTTTCGTGTTTTCAAAATAGTGGGTGTGAGTAGCAGCTGCTTCTACTAGCGGGAGAGGAGAGCTTCAGGGGGATTTGAGTTCTCCTACTATCTGAGTTCTAAACATAGTATTTTCAGCCTCATTCATGTTGCTTAGGATGTCCCCAATCAAACATGTATCATAAGACCCACTCCTCACCACGGCACTCTAGCCTGGGCCACAGAGTGAGACTCTGTCTCAAAAAAAAAAAAAAAAAAAAGACCCACCCCTTTCCCTCTAGTTCTCTACAACTCTTACAACCAAGGTATAGGTATGAACTTCAGTCATATGTTCCCTCAAAGTTTTCTAATTTTCCATTTATTTTCTGAGCTGGCTATTTATAGTCTTTAATTTCACCTTCTTCTTCTGCATGTTCTCTGGAGCCATCAGAGGAAGTCATGATGTGTATGGTCATTTTTGTCACCATAGTGACTGTCATAGATACTTGATCTATCAACACTGTGGTCTCCATCTACATGCCATCTTATGCACCATCAGTGGTCATTTAGGTAATAATGATCTCAGTGTGTGACATGGTTTACAAACATGCTATTAGCCCTCAGAAAGGAGGCTACCAACATACTTCTCAAAGAAGGCTTCCAATATTTCCTTCTGAGAGCTGTCCTGGAGCTACTCTTGCTTTCCTTGACTGCATCAGTCAGGGCCCTGTCAGTATTCCTGAGGACCTGTTGCAGTATTAATAAACATTATTAACTTACTCCTTACTGTCATTCAATCTTTTGCTGTGCCTTCCAGTTGTCAAAGTAGAAGCCAAAGGTAGGAGAGCTGGTTGGTGCAGTCCCTAGATGTCCCTGAGACACAGAGCAGAGTAGAGGATGAATCTGGAGGGGAAGGAAAGTGGAAAATATCGAACATACCTACTATCTGAGTTCTAAACATAGTATTTGACTTTCAATTTTTTTTATGAGAAGAAAATCATAACAATATTCATTATAAAAATTCTAATATAGATGCTTACATGTGCTTTTAATTTTACATACAAAGGTAGAAAGCAATTAATATAGTAAGCCTGAAACTATCCTTAGAAAGGCCTGCTTGCCAGATGGGCCCTTGGCTGGTGTCTAGAAATTTGATTGGTAAATAGTTTCCTATAGTGATATAAAACCTTGCTAAATGATAAGAGAGACTCACTGTGCCTAAACTGTACAAAAAAAGTGTTTCCTTTTTTTTTCCCCTGAGTATTTGCTTTCCTTCCAAGGGTCAGGACTTTTAGTGATTGTAGTGAATCATGTAACCAACCCTCGATAAAACCCATGGACTCAGGCTCAGGAGAGCTTCGTTTATAGACAATACTTCACATGTGTTGTTACAACTGGTTGGTGCAGAAATTAGGCTCATCCTGTGCAACTCCATGGGGTGAGAGCTCTTGCAAGTATTATGCCTGGTTTCCTCTAGATTTCACTCCATGTGCCATTTCCCTTTGCTGATTTTAGTTTGAATCCTTTCCCTGTAATAAATCATAGCCATGCATACAGCTATCTGGTGAGTCTTGTAAGTCTCCCAGTGAATCACCTGAACCTGGGATTTAGTCTTAGGAACCCCCAGCACAGTACCATACACGACTGTAAGAAAACCACAGACAGACATTGTATTCATTTAAATATTTTGAGTGCCTTCTATAATAACTCTGTGTTTTTAGAAAATGCCTTTCAAAGTTAAGTGATTTTCAAAGCCTATAGTTTAGCTGTTTTAATGGAGTGAAACATCATTTTTAAGTAGACATAAAACTTCCTTGTTTTAACTTAACATTTTCCTATATCCCTATCCCAAACAATCAATGTATTAATAAAATAGAAAATTCAAGTGTTTGAGTTAGATGTCATTGTCCATCAGTAGCATTACTTCTCAGTAAGACACTGAGCTTGAAATCAGAGAATAACATTTATTTTATATTAAAATTTCTCCAAGTACTGAAAAAAAAATTAGAAAACAAGCATACATCCTTTAAATCTGAGTCATAATGGTAATCTTTATAAGGATAAATATAAACCTACATTGGTCTGTGATAAAGAAACTTGAGAGATTACCTAATCTCTTTTGTGTATTAATAAACTCAAGACCTGTGACTGACTGTATATTCATGTTTTAAAAATTGAACTCATGTAACTTTCTTTTTTATCCATGATGACCAAATGTCCCACTTAACTTTTTCTGCTTTTAACTTATTTTAAAATTCTGTAAACATTGACTGAAAAGTTTTAAATACAAGTTTAAGAATTTAAGGCCTATGTTTTACTTTAATCTCTAGCAACACTTGTCTAATATAACAGAAATCTTAGAAATCCCAATGCTTTTTAATCAACACATTCTTGCATATTTTAATTCTATAACTGAGTTCTCCCCTTCTTATAACATCAATATGGACAATAAGGCTGTTTAAAGTAAGAGAACAAAAATACAAAAATGAGCTTGCTTGATTGTGGTCTCTTGAAAACTAAGAAATGCCTTATTTTACTATATTACCAATCTGACAGCTAAATAGTTTTATTCATAAAATAGAGAAGGATCTGTAGATAGCTCAAATAGATCTATTATAGTAGGGTATAACTTTGGGGGGATGCATTTTTTTTTAACTGACCAAGAATGTCAATAGTATATTGTATTAAAACAAATCAGTTGTTGACCTGCAAGAAAGTGTGATCTTTATGAATGAAAAAGTCCATGTGGTCATAGAAAATATAATGAATAATAGCCATTTTCTCTAAAATAGTGATTCTAGGGACAGACAGAATTGTTTTAAAAATCTTTATATCACAATAAAAATAACCAAATTCAATGGTGGGATATATATGACATAAAAGTATATGTGTGTATATATGTATATGTCTGTGTGTGTGTATATATAGTATATATACATGTATGTATGTGTGTGTATATATATTCAGGTGTTGATGTGTTCTTTCCAATACGGTTTTAAAAAATATAAAACAATGTATCAGTTCTATAGTTTTGAATTCTGCATCAGCCAGAGTCCAGTCAAACAAACAAAGC
>CAUYRT010031823.1:0-23828 GCA_963574885.1 Lepilemur ruficaudatus | reverse complement strand
GTATGTTTTTGTTGGTTTTTTTTGGTTTTTTTTTTTTGAGACAGAATCTCTCTGTCACCTCAGCTAGAGTGCAGTGGCATCATCATAGCTCACTGCAACCTCAAACTCCTGGGCTCAAGCAATCCTCCTGCCTCAGCCTCCCTAGTAGCTGGGACTATAAGTGTGCACTGTTCATTTATTCTATTTTTAGTAGAGATGGGGTCTCACTTTTGCTCAGGCTGGTCTCAAACTCCTGTCTTCAAGCAATCCTCCCACCTTGGCCTCCCAGAATGCTAGAATTACAGATGCAAGGCACCACATCTGGCCCTGAATTGTACATTTTAAAAGGGTAAATTTTATGGTATGTAATCATATCTTAATAAAGGTGGTTTTTTTTAAAGGCAATGAATTTAAACAAACAAACAAAAACTTGGTCACATCTCAGGTGATGCTACAGAACTGTCAAACAGAGCCATTTCTAAAGAGCCAGCAGAGTTGTTACAAGAGTAGCTATTATATATCTGCCTCTTATTGAAGGAGCTTTACTTAATATTACCGTTTATTAAACTTTTTATCTAATTTAATTTTCACAATGATCTTAGAAATTAGGTATTATTACCCTTTGTTTTGGAAGTGTCATCTGAAGAATGATGAAGTTCATAAGTTTGGAAAGTAGAACTTTATTTCTCATAAGGGGTTGCAGTCTGCAGGCAGCCATTCTAACAGGCTGGGAGACATAGCCTCTGGACAGAAGCTGGAAGCTGGCACTTGGAGGGAATGGTAAAGGGAACAGGAATTTATGCTGAAGAGGGTGGCTGAATATACATACATTTAATAAGCTATAGGAGGAGTCAGTCATGAATATTTATGACAGAAGAAACATGTACATGTGCAATTGAGCTTTACGCCCCTTCATGGGACTGAAGTTTTTAAAAATGGCTGTGTTGGCATGATTGGAGGGTGGAGTTTTTGACCCTCTGAGGTCAAAAGGTGAAGCAGAGGACACACGGTGTACTCTCCATAGACTGGCCAGAACCACTCCATGGTTGATGGTCTCTTCTCAGGAGAGATAAGCTGGTCAATTGTGTTGAAACTGCCAAAAGGGAGGAGCAGGGTGGATCGTTGAAATCATCATTGGAGCAAATCTTTCCAAAGGGTTGGTTTCAGATTCATCCTTGGGGAAGAAAGCCTAATGGCAGTTAATGTTAACAAGGGAGGGGGTAAAACAAGGCATGTCTGATTTCCCATCCCATCAAAGCTGGGAACTCAGTTTTAAGGTTTCTCTGGGGTCCCCCTGGTCCCCTTTGACTACCCTTCTGCGCTCTCCTAAAAGCCCAGTATGCAGCCCACTGACCCATCACTTAGGATGTGGGCCCTGGAGAGCAGAGAGCTGGAAGCCTGGCCTCAGGCACCAGCCCAGTCCCCAGAAGGCCTGACACTCTCCCTGGAGACTCAGATCCATGGCAGGGGAGACATCACCTTCCAAATGTGTCCTTTAAGAAGGTTCCCTTGGCCAGGAGGGGGGTCCATTTAGTCCGTTGGGGGCCTTAGGATTTTATTTTCATTTCTCAGAAAAAAAGGAAATGGACTCTCAGAGATGGAATAATTTATTCAAGACTCACACAGCTAAGAAAGTGTAGGGCAGGGGATCTCACTCTGAAAGCCATCTGACTCCAAAGCCCAGCATAGCCCAGTTACCATGGCATCCATCAGAGAAACCAAGAATGACAGGGATTCTAGCTGAGCCTAGAAAAAGACTGGCAGGGTGCTGCTAACTGCCCTGTTGCTCACTACTTCCTCTGCAGTAGAAGTTCTTTTTCCCTAGTGGGTTTTTGTTTGTATTGGGAGGAAAACTCTTCTTCTACCAACTAAATTCTAGTGATGGGGGCCTGCAAATTAACCAACACTAGACAGATTAACAGGAGACTGGACAAGGGGAGTACTCAGTGGGGGAGTACTCAGTAAAGGGTAATTCCTGGCAAAAATATCCAGGGATAAGACTTATTGTGCCAGTTTAACAAAAGGTCAAGGCCTCAGTGGTAAAGTATGGAAGATTCTATTGGACTTTTTCATTCTGATGTTAAGGGACAGTCTCCTTCCCAGCAAGAAGATCCCTGCTGGATCGGGATTCATGCCAGCTGAATTTGTACCTCTGTGCTGAGAGTCAGTCTTCTCCCAGACAGGTAGCTAGCTCCCTTGGAGGGGGGTTAATGGCAGTTGTATTTTGTGGAGGCTCTGCTTTAGTCAGATTGGGTAAGTTCAGGTAAGATTTCTTTCTGCATCTGCTATAGTTCAAATGTTTTTAGTTCAGAGTAATCTTTGTATTGTTATGGTGGGTCCTTGGTCCCTTTGTTGGTTTGTTTTTGCTTTTACTGCATTCTTAACCTTATTGCAAAGATTTATTTCTTGTTTCAGTGCTGCTTAGAAATTTCCTTGTCTCCACATGTATTTAGGGCCCCCAAAAGCTGTGAGTGGTATTTTGCCTGCAATGAAACTTAACCTCAGAATTTGCTCACATGTTGTAAGGTCTTTTCCTCTATGTCTCCAGCCCCTGCTCCTTTGCTGGTACTGCTAAGCCACACTTCAGAACAGAAAAACATCAATAGGTGTAGGTCTTGGTGCCCAGTTTGGTGGATAGCCCTGCTCCAAGGTCTTCCAGAACTGGATATAGGAGTACAGTTTGAACTCATCAGGGGCTTCTCCTTGGCGTCAGCTGGCTGCCTTTCCTCCTGCTTTTCTCTCCTCAGCAGGAAGGAAGGCTGCTTCCCTCTCCCCTCTTCCTCAGGACAACTTTTCAGGGCCTGCCTTCCCTCCACTCCCCTGGCTGCCTTTCTTATGGCTGCCAGGTTGCCATGACAACAAGGTTCCCATGGTTACTAGGAAGCCCTGCTGCATTCCCACGGGCTGGCCCACCTACCAAAAGAGAAAGGGAGACAATATTGCCCTGAGGGCAAAAAAGGGGATGGTAGACAGACGTGGTCTCAGCCCAAGGGATGGTAGCGGAGGGATTTTGCTTAGCTCTAATGTCTCCAGGCTGGACCTTAGACCAAATCCTGCTGCCTTTACTCGAGTTTTCTGTCCCCTAAACCTAGGGAGAGAGGCACCTGGCACTAGTTCAAGTCCATTGTTTTGCCTAGTGTGGGATCCAAATAGACACCGCATTGTGAGGCTCATGTTAATATGTAAATATATTAATACATCTGTCTTGTTTGTCTAGCAAGGAAACTGGCAAAATGCAAAGCATGCTCTGTTGTCTCCTCAGTTGGGTATCTTGTCAGAGAATCTGCTTTTGTGCTTACAGCGATCCTCCCTGGATGGACTATCTTAGGCCACGCCATGTTTTGTGGTTTTTTGAACAAAGTTTGTTTTTCTCAGATATAAATAAATGTATTTTAACATAAAATTTAAAAAAGAAAAAATAAGAAAAAAATTATTCACAGTTCCAAAATAAAAATATTTATTTCTTCTTTTTATTTTTTATTTTTATTTATTAATTTATTTAAAATATTAATTATTTTTTTCTGTAGATGGGGCACTTTCTGCTGTGTATTTCTTCTTTTTAAAATACATAGTTTTCGTTGCTACTGGTTTGTCTCACACAGTTGTAGAACACCATTTTTGAAACACGGTTCATCTGGAATTTTTTTATGTTGAATTTTCTGTTTTCAGTACCTATAAAAACAAAAAATGGGCCGGGCGCGGTGGCTCACGCCTGTAATCCTAGCCCTCTGGGAGGCCGAGGCGGGCAGATTGCTCAAGGTCAGGAGTTTGAAAACAGCCTGAGCAAGAGCGAGACCCAGTCTCTACTATAAACAGAAAGAAATTAATAGAAATTAATTTCTATATATATGTATAGAAAAAATGAGCTGGGCATGGTGGTACATGCCTGCAGTCCCAGCTACTCGGGAGGCTGAGGCAGAAGGATTGCTTGAGCCCAGGAGTTTGAGGTTGCTGTGAGCTAGGCTGACGCCACATCACTCACTCTAGCCCCGGCAACAGAGTGAGACTCTGTCTCAAAAAAGAAAAAAAAAAAAATGGCAATTCAACTGAGCACACTGGCTTGAACCTGCAGTCATAGCTATTGGGAGGATTACTTGAGGCCAGGAGTTCAAGCCAGCCTGGGTGATTAAAAAAAAAAAAAAGGTGGCTGGGCAAGGTGGCTCCCATCTGTAATCCTAGCACTCTGGGAGGCCAAGGTGGGAGGATTGCTTGAGGTCAGGAGTTTGAGACCGGCCTGAGCAAGAGCGAGAGGGGCATTTCTACTAAAAACCGAAAAAATTAGTGGGGCGTGGTGGCCTGAGCCTGTTTTCCCAACAACTCGGGAGGCTGAGGCAGGAGGATCACTTGAGCCCAGGAGTTTGAGGTTGCTGTGAGCTAGGCTGATGCCACCGCACTCTAGCCCAGGCAACAGAGTGAGACTCTGTCTCAAAAAAATAAATTAATTAATTAAAAAAAAATTTATTGTAGTGATGGTTGCACAACTCTATGAATATACTGAAAACCATTGAATTGCATACTGTAAATGAGTGACTTGTATGGTATGTGAATGACGCCTTAATAAAGTTATTTTTTAAAAAAAGATTCTTTAAGCGGCCTGTGGAGTAGGCGCTGCGGAACCTGTCTCCCGGGGGAGCCGCGTGCAGAAACCTCAAACCGGTGAAGGCCACTTCTGGATCACAGAAGACCTCGAACACCGTGCTGTTTCCTCAGCGGCGCGTGAGTCACGCGTCTGAACGCGTGTGGAAAGCGGGAGACCGGGCACGTCTGCTAGCGGAGGATAAAAAGCCAGGGTGGCCGCCAAGGGCCGGGTTGGGGGTGAGGGTGGCGGAGGAGAAGGGCAGAGGCTCGGGGTTTCTCTGCTTCTCTAAGGCCTCAAAACCCAGTGGGCCCAGCCGGAGCTCCTGGGGCCGAACCTACTGCCAGACCTTTCCTCTGTGCATTGTCGCCCCCTTTCCCTTTTCCTTCCATGTCCCACCTCGGAGTGAACCGTCTCCGCCCCTCCTGGGCTCCGCATTAGCCGGAAGTCGCTTGCCCCGCACGCACGTGGGGAGCCTTGTCCCAAAGCCCCCCACTTACCCGAGCGCGCGGAGCCCCACGGGAAATTTTCCGGGCCTAGGACGCACTCGTCGCAGGCTCTGCCTTCAAGTCGGCCCGCAGCCACCCTTTTTAGCGAGGTGCTGGGCACCAACGGATTTCTTTCCGCTCCTCTTGGTCATCTACAGCCCGCCACCCCCGAATTTAGCTGATGCCTGTCTTTTTTAGCACCGTCTTGGCCGGCTTCACATGGTGATGAGCGTTGTCGTCCGGCCCCCTTTCCGCATTGGAGGATGCAGTAAGCTATATCGCTATTCCTTCTAGGCGATTGCTAAGTCCCACGTTGAAATGTTACGTCTTTCTTCTTCGGTCTTCAATATTAGTTTTTAAATACGTTTTTCAAAATAGATCTAGGAGTATGAAGATTATTTTGAAGTCATGTAGTATGGAGTTATATTGCCAAGGAAATGCCATTTTGATACTGGGCAAAATGGAGTCGACCAAAAGGAGGGAAGAAATTGGACTTCTCTTGCACCAGACTGCTCTAGTGTGAAGTACTGTGTCTTAGGTAGTTGGCAGTAGTGTATAAACAATTTTGTTTTGTCTTTGGAGCTCTAATTTTTTAAAGGTTATTTCTAAAAACATTCAGAGGCCTAGAAAGCCATACAGTTGGTCATCAGTTCCTCCTGATTTGAGTAGATATTATAATACTTTAATTCCTTTAACTTTTCTTAAGGCATTGGTTTTCTTCACCTGTAAAATGAGGATTATAATAGTGCCTACTTTATAGGTTATTGAGGTTGGGGTTAATTGAGAAAAGCCTATGTAAAATCCTTAGTATGGTATCCAGGTAACATATAGTAAGCATTTAAGTCCATATTAATTTATATTTGTTATTTAAGAATTTTCAGTGAAGTACAAGAGCCTAACCCCACTCCTAACATTCCTTCCGATATATTCTGAATAGACTTTTATAAACAAAATCAAAATTCCTTGAGAAGTTCCTTTCGTGTTGATACGCTATTACTAGAAAGAGGCATTGTGCAGTGTACAGATGCTGTACAGTGAAAACAGCCTTTGAACTGGTAATTTCAGGGTAGTGGGGACGTTGGAGTCTCCACCCACTTACTGTGTGCCCTTGGACAAGTTAGCTTCTTCATCTGTAAAAAGAATAATAAAAATCTACACCAGGTAATTTGGGAGTTTAAATGAGAATGTATGATGAAGACTGTTGTAAACAAAAGTAAATAAAAATGTTGATATTTTTATTAAATCATCTTTTTAGGGTTACCAGATTTTCTCTTCTTTGATTGCAAAATGGGTCCTTTTCCCACTCCCTGTAGAGTACCAAAAGAGTTTTAGGAAAAAAAAGTTGTTGTTGTCCCCCTGTTGCATATAGGCACTGTGTATTAATAGTGGTTTTGACTAGTTTTTATATTTTGTGGTTTGCTGTCTTTTTATTCCGCTGTGTTGAGGCTCTGGAGATATATATATATATAAATATATATATTTTTTCTTTTCTTGGAGACAGGGTCTCGCTCCATCACCTGAGCTAGATTGCAGTGGCATCATCATCATAGCTCATTGCAACCTCAAACTCCTGGGCTCAAGTGATCTTCCTGCCTCAGCCTCCCCCGTAGTTGGGACTACAGGCGCGGGCCACGATGCCTGGCTAATTTTTCTATTTTTTGTAGAGACAGGGTCTTGCTTAGGCTGGTGGATATATATGTATGTATATGTGTGTGTTTTTTTCCCCCAAACCAACAGCTCTTTTATTGCATCATCAAAATTACAAATACAACTTAGTAATCATGTGGTGTCTTCATGTGGCTGGACAACTCTTAGATCTTATTCATCAGCCTGCTGAACTGTTCCTTTTTCAGAGACACAGATACCATCCAAAAATTTTTCGAAAGCCTTGTTTTTAACTGTTGTGGCTTGCTGAATCAAAGCAGCCGAATTTGAAACAAGCTCAATGTCATTTCCTTCGAGGATCAAGTCATCTTTCTGTGCTTGAGATACTGAATAAGCAACACCTGGCCTCATCCAAACCCTGCGGAGTTATTTTTCACCTAAGAAATTTCTCATTTCAACAAGAGACCCATTTTCCTGGATAACGCGACATTGATGGGGAAGTGAGCATATACAGACCTCATCTTGTAATGGAAGCCCAATGTAACAACCTTGATCATGTTCTGTCCATGACTACAAATAGTGTGAATGGTAGCCAGTTCCTTTCCATTTCCCCACCATTTGTCAACCCGGAGCCTCTTCTTTTTCTTTCCAAGGAGACTAAGTTCTACATTGATGTGATTGAAGTCCCTCCTCAGGGTTCCTCCGGGGCCCTTCACAATAACTTTGTGTCTGTTAAGAGTGATGTCGACATTTTCTGGAATGTGGACAGTCTGATTGGTGAGAATGATCTTCATTCTTGTGGTAGATGGGGCCTGGTGGATATATTTTTTAATGATTAGTCCATGTTAACATTGGGTAACTACTTCAGACCTGATAGGAATTTGGAATTTTCAAGTTAAGTTACCTTTCTGTCCACAAACAAATTAGCAGTTTACTTTTCTCATTTATACATGATTTGGGGAAAATTTATTTTGATTATTTTATAGCTTTGGAGGCAAAAGTAATTGATTAATTTTAACATCTTTGCAGAAATGTTCTGCGTACTTTTTAAATTTTCTGCTTGTCTTTTCTAATACTACCACTGCCATTCACGAAAGGGGGTTTTGATTCTGTCTTAAAGCTTCTTAAATAGCTTCTCTTCCTTTTTTAAAAATTTGAAATATGCAGAAAATAAACGGAAGAATATTTCCACTACCCGAAATGATAGCTTTTTAAAAAATTTTTATTTTGACATAATTTCAAATTTACAAAAAAGTTGCAAGAATAGTACCAAAAATTCTCAGGTATCTTTCAACCAGATTCCTCAAATGTTAACATCTTACCAATTTGCTTTATCCTGCTCTTTCTCTCCAGTTTTCTTCTGAAATGTTTTGCTAGAAAATTATAGACATGTTGCCCTTTAACCCATACTTAAGTGTGTTACCTAAAAACTAGCACAACTCTTATTTAACAACAGTAAAATGATCAAAATTAGGAAATTAACATTGATATAGTATTGTCTAATCTACAGGTCTTAAACTAGAGTTTGCCAGTTGCCTTGAATTGATATCACATTTTAAAATTTTATTTCTTTATAAAATCCAGCTCCTGCAGTATCATAATCAACTTTTTTAAAAAGCAGCTTTATGAAGGTGCAGTTGACATATAAAATTCACTTGTAAATGTACAGAGTTGTATACCCATTGCCCCAAAGAGAGCCCATCTGCCTATTTTCAAGTCATTCTGTTCCATGGAAGTTCTAGGCAACCACTAATTTTTCTTTGTAGATAGTTTTGTTTTTTAATCATTGTGAAAATGGTAAAATAACAAAGTGGAAATCTCTCAGAAAAAGATCTCCTTTTTGGAGATTCAAAACCTTTGAGTATTTTCATGATTCTGAAAAGCTTTACAGTAAAAGAAATACTTCTGGCAATCAAACATTTCCTATTCTTTAGCCATGAAACAAAGTAATTCTGGAATTATTCTGCAGATCTGGCTCATAATTGCAAGTAGATGTTTACTGAATGAATGAATGAGTTGTATGTGAGTGTTTGCTTAGGGGAATCTATGGGTTCATTTTACCAGAAATTTTGCACACAATGTACTATAAAGATAGAGAGCTAGTCTAAAATTCTACCCTGGGTGAAATACTTTGTTTCTATTGGGATAAGTCTGCAATAGAGAAATGCTTGTAAGCAGTATTTTGCTATATTTTGTATACCTATGGTAGTCTCAGGAGTGCAAAAGAAGAATGGTTTGAAAGAATATAGCGAAAAAAGTGGAAAAGAGAAAAGCAAAGTGCATGCATATGTTGGATAGTAGAGATAAATGATTTTTTCCCTTTTTTTTGACCAAATTTACTGAGGTAAAATTTACACACGATAAAATGCATCCATTTTAACTTCAATGAATTTTGACAAGTGCGTATACCTGCTTGACCACCACCACCCTGGAGATAGGGAACACTTCTGTCACAGGTACTTGTTTTGCTTATTTTGGATCATAAAGTTTCATACTTAGCAGATCAAGGTGCATCTAAAAGTAAAAAACTTTTAATATTTTTAAAAATGCTATTTAAATCATTTCAATGCTAATAAAATAACTTTGTATCTCTCTTTTTCTTAAGCTCCACCTACATTCCTTCAGCAAATCCTACTGGCTACATTCAAAATATATCAGGAATCCAGGCCAGGTGCAGTGGCTCACTCCTATAATCCTAGCACTCTGGGAGGCCGAGGTGGGTGGATCACTCAAGGTCAGGAGTTCGAGACCAGCCTGAGCAAGAGCGAGATCCCGTCTCTACTTAAAATAGAAAGAAATTAATTGGCCAACTAAAAATATATAGAAAAAATTAGCCGGGCATGGTGGCACATGCCTGTAGTCCCAGCTACTCAGGAGGCTGAGGCAGCAGGATCCCTTGAGCCCAGGAGTTTGAGGTTGCTGTGAGCTAGGCTGACGGGACGGCACTCTAGCCCAGGCAACAGAGTGAGACTCTGTCTCCAAAAAACAAAATATATCAGCAATCCAACAACTTGATACCACTTTCATCACTACCTCCTGTTCCAGGCCACCATCTCTTAACTGGATTATGACAGTAGTCTCTTGCTTCCACCCTGTTTCCTTCCAGTCTTAAATCAGCGGCCAGTGATACTGTTAAAATGTAAATCAAGTAAAAAAAAAAAATACACTTTAAAATGTTTTCATTCTCATTCAGAGTAAAACCAAACCTTCACAGTGTGCTAAAAGCCCTACCTCTCTAAATACCTTCCCCAGGTAACACTCAGTATTTATATTTGACTTTGCTCATTTGCTCTGCTCAAGTCATACTGTTGGCTTTGCTGCTCCTCCTTCAAACACACCATGCCCACCTCACTCAGTCTCTTGTATTTCTTGTTCCCTTTGTTTGGAAAGTTCTTCTCCCCAGATAGGAATAGAGCTTCCTGCCTCAGCCTCTTTCAAATCTTTGAAGACTTCACCTTCATGGTGAGGCCTGATCACCATATTTAAAATAAACCACTCCTTAGCTCTCTTCCCTGCTTCATTTTTACACAAGCACCTGCCAACTTCATTGTCTATATAAATTATTATTATTGTAAGAGTATTACAATTTGTTTTATTTATCAAGTGTAGGTAACAACTGATAGGCTTTGCTCATGGTTCTAAAAGTTTACTCTCAATCATTTTCACGTGGCAAAACATAAAACTGTATGTTGAAATAAGTAGTTGATATACTTTTACTTTCTAAAATTACTTATTTCAACATACAGTTTTATGTTAAATGAGATTAAAAAAATTGTTTAAATTCCTCTTTTCAAAATCTTTACCTTTTCTACCAATCCTAGATGGTTGTGTTGGGGCTCAGAAAACAATACCCTAAAGTATGGTGCCTTGGCATACTGAGCACTTTTGAATTAAAAGACATTGGAAGACCTTAGCAGCTGCCTGAGAACCAAAGACTTTCTAACTTTCTCTTGTTCCCCCAACCCCAAGTACAGGGAAGGACTCTCTTTGAAACTTCCTTCTTGGACTGAGGAAACTTGTTTCTAAAAGAAATGCGATTGTTTTAAGACCCGCACCCTAGGAATCTCATTAAAAAATCAAGAAAGATTAACCGCTAGCAAAGAGAAGAGACTAAAAGTCAACACCATGCCCTGGCAGACTTTTCCTCTATTCTTCTGAGAGAAGCGCCAAGAGGTCACCTGGGAGACTATTATGTGTGTAATAAGACAACCTTTGTTGATAGTGCAGTTCCGCCCCTCACCTTCCCAAAATTTCTCACCACCTTCCTGAGAGCTCAGAGGAACTTTGCCCAGGCCCTTATCTGTTCTTCTGGCTCATTCAATTCCCTTGAAAATCATTTACTACCCCTCAAAATTGCCTACCCCTCCCCCCTATTTCAGTCTCCCTTATGAAGAGGGTATTTATGCCTCAACCATCTGGCCCTTCTGTGAGTCTCCTATTTTGTATGGCTCCCATGCTAATGAATGTTAATAAATAAGTATGCCTTTTTTCCTGTTACTATATAGTTAGTTCATTTCAGCAGATTCAAACCTTCATAGGGAGAGCGAAACATTCTTCTCACTCCTACAGTTGTATTGTAATTCCTATTCAATCCTAATCAAATTTCCTGTATTGAAAAAAAAGTCTTAAACCAAACTTCCAATTCTTAATAAATTTTGACATTTTGACTTTGTCTTCCCCCTCTGAGAACTGCCACAGCTCTGTTCAGGTCGTGTTCACCTTTACCATGGTAAATGATAAACTCAGCTTTGCCCTGTCAATAGATTGGGCTGGTAAGGTTTGAAAGTGTGTTTTTTTTTAATATATAAAAAATTATATATTTATATATTTTTATATATTTATATATTATATTATAATTATATATGATATATATTTATATATTTATTATATATAAAAATATTATATATTTTACCATTTTAAAGTGCATAGTTCAATGGCATTAAATACATTCACATTGTTGTACAACCAGGACCACTATCCATCTGTAGAATTTTTTCATCATCCCCAACTGAAAGTCTGTACCTATTAAACAATAACACCAGCCCATTACCCCCTCACCGCAGCCCCAGGACATCACCATGCTACTTTGTGTTTCTATGAATTTGACTGTTCCAGGTACCTTATATACAAGAAGTCATACAATATTTGTCCTTTTGTGTCTGCCTTCTTTCACTTAGCATAATGTTTTCAAGGTTTAGTCACACGGCAGCATGGATCAGAATTTCTTTTTCTTTGATTCCTTTGAGGTTTTATGTAATGCTACGAAATATACGTTTGATCTTCATCCCCATCTCCCCCATTTTACAACTCCTAAAACCCTTAGAATCTCTAAAGTGCTATCTTTTTGTACATTAATGCGTTGACCAGTGGCTGGAGGTCCCTAGGATAGCTTCAGAATGGGGGATAGTCACCACAGAAACTAAAGCATAATTAAAAGGTTGGGACTTTTAACCCTATCCCCCAACCTCAGGGGAGGAGAGAGGGGTTGAAGGTTAAGCTGATCACGAGTGGCCAATGATTTAATCAATCATGCCTACGTAATGAAGGTTCCATTAATAACCCAAAAGGACTGGGTTCAGGGAGCTTCTGGATAGCTGAACATGTGGAGGTTCCTAGAGGGTGACATGCCCTGAGAGGGCATGGAAGCTCCTTCCCACATGCCTTGCCTTGTGGATCTCTTCATTTGTATCCTTTGTATTAATAATATCCTTTCTAATAAGCCAGTAAACATATGTGTTTCCCTGAGTTCTTTGAGCCACTCTAGCAAATTAATCAAACCCAAGGAGGGGGTTGTGGGAACCCTAATTTATAGCCAGTTAGTCAAAAGTACAGGAAAAACAATGTGGACCTTATGCTTGGCACCAGAAGGGGGAGCAGTCTGTGGGTCTGAGCCCCCAACCTGTGGGATCTGATGCTGTATCCAGGTAGACAGAATCAGAATTGAATTGAATTAGAGGATACCCGGTTGGCATCAGCTGAAGATTCTGCTGCATTGATTGGTTGGTGCTGGGGAGAAAACCCACACACTTCTTGGTGACTAGAGGTCACAGAAGTCTTTCCTGTTGATTGCTGTGATGTGAGAGCAGAGGAAAAACTGTTTTTCTACAGACTTTAATTACTTTAGTTATACTCTATAGTATGTATATACCACATTTTCTTTCTCTGTTCATTCATCAATGGCCATTTGGGTTGTTTCCACGTTCTGGCTGTTGTGAATAATGCTGCTACTATAAACATTGGTATACAAATATCTGTTGTTCCTGCTTTCACTCCATTTGGGTATATACCTAGAAGTGGAATTTCTGGATCATGTAGTAATTCTGTGTTTAATTTTTTGAGGAACTGACATGTTGTTTTCTATAGTTGCTGCTTTATTTTATATTCCCACCAGCAATGTGTGAGGGTTCCAGTTTCTCTGGGTCCTTGCCAATGCTTGTTATTTTCTGTTTTGGTTTGGGTGGTTTTTTTTTGTTGTTAATAGCCATTCTAATGGGAGTGAAGTGATATCTCATTGTGGTTTTGATTTGCATTTCTCTAATAATTAGTAATGTTGAACATCTTTTCATGTGTTTATTGGCTATTATTGGAGAAATGTCTGTTCAAGTCCTTTGCCCATTTTTTACTCAGGTTGTTTGTTTTTTTGTTGAGTTGTAAGAATTCTTTATATATTCTGGATATTAACTCCTTATCAGATACATGATTTGCTAATATTTTCTCCCATTCCATAGGTTGCATTTTCACTCTGTTGATAGTGTCCTTTGATGCACAAGAAGCTTTTAATTTTGATGTAGTCCAATTTATCTACTTTTTTCTTTTCTTTTTTTTTTTTTTGAGACAAGGTCTCACTCTGTTGCCTAAGCTAGATGCAGTGGCATTATCATAGCTCACTGCAACCTCAAATTCCTAAAATCAAGTGATCCTCCTGCCTCAGCCTCCCAAAGTGCTAGGATTACAGGTGTGAGCCTCTGTGCCTGGCCAATCTATTTTTTTCTTTTGTTGCCTGTGCTTTTGGTGTTCTATCCAAGAAACTATTGTAGAATTCAATGTCATGAAGTTTTTTACTTTGTTTTATTCTTAGAGTTTTATAGTTTTAACTCTTACATTTAGGTCTTTGATTCACTTTGAGTTAATTTTTAAATATGATATAAAGGTCCAACTTCATTCTTTTGTGTGTGGATATTCAGTTTTCCCAGCACCATTTGTTGAAAATACTGTCCTTTCCCCATTGAATGGTCTTGGCACCCTTGCTAAATATCATTTGATCTTATATGCAAAGGTTTATTTCTAGACTTTCTATTTTACTCCATTGGTTTATATATCTAGCTTTATGTCATTACCATGGGGAGTCAGCTTTTGAGAGAGCTTTTATTTTACAGATGATAAAACCAAAGGAAAGACAGGTT
The DNA here is from genome assembly GCA_963574885.1 of Lepilemur ruficaudatus. Taxonomy (NCBI): domain Eukaryota; kingdom Metazoa; phylum Chordata; class Mammalia; order Primates; family Lepilemuridae; genus Lepilemur; species Lepilemur ruficaudatus. The sequence goes on along the minus strand of CAUYRT010031823.1, from coordinate 9,777 downwards.
AACTGACTTATCCAAGGCTATACATATAGCCAATAATTCAGGGATTTTAACCTAGGTAGTTTCACACCAAAACACAGTCTAACCACTATAAAAGAAAACTTCCAAGTGTGTAAGCATAGAACTTCACATGTACAAAATTATAAGAATTTCACTATGTTTTATTAAATGAAATAACTAATATATAAAATCATTTTAAATATATTTAAAGTATTGTCAACATTGTAACTTATATATTATAACTTGAGTGACAGTATGTCCAAATCCCATAATAATGATTCCTATCCCCAAAAAACCCATGCCTCACAACATTTTTAGTAAAAGGCGAAAGATTTATACGCTCTGAAGAGAAACCAGAGTATCTCACAACATTTTTAGGAAGACAGGTCTGTGTTTCCAATAATCTTTACCTGAATGGCCCATAGGCCCTTCAATTCAACTACATTCAAACCTCAATTCCTAATGTTCGATCTCCTCTGTTCTATTCTATTCCATCCTTCACTTAATTTCTGAAATGCAAATCTGATCTCATTCCTTCTCTGATTCAAATGTTTTAATGTGAATGTCAGGAAATGGCTAAATTCGGCCTGCTCAAGTATTGTGTTTGGCCTTCAGTTTTCCCAACATTTAAAAATCAAGAGATTTAATATAACAATCTTGATTTCTGGCCTCTGTTGAGGAATTGATCATCTTGCAACATGTCCTACATTGCCATGTGGCAGCAACCACCTGCATCTAAATAACAGCCTCTGCCACCCAGTCCATCCTGCTCAGCCTGCTCCACGGCCTGCAATGGCTCCTCTGGGCCTGTAGAGAGTTGAAACAAAACTGTCCTTAGGCAGCAATGAGAAGTAACGGATTAGATGTCCATCTGGATAGATCTTCAAAACACTGCTCGGTGAAAAAAGTAAGAAACAGATCTATAGCATATCACTTATGTAAATTTTTAAAATGTATATATATTACATAATAAAAGTTCACATTTCACAAGAACATAGTCTAATAAAATGACACATATCAAACATATCAGAATACTTTATAACGTCTACGGCCATACCACCCTGAACGCGCCTGATCTCGTCTGATCTCGGAAGCTAAGCAGGGTCGGGCCTGGTTAGTACTTGGATGGGAGAATACTTTATAGGTAAGGACAGAGAATGGGAGTGGAGAATTGGTGTTAAAAGAGAATGAATAAATGAAAAACAAACAGGGCCAAATCCACGTGACAGTGCACTATGAAATGAGAAGTGATCCTCCTGCCTCAGCCTCCTGAGTAGCTGGGACTACAAGTGCACACCACCATGCCTGGTTAATTTTAAAACATTTTTTGTACAGATGGTTTCTCGCTATGTTGCCCAGGCTGGTCTGCAACTCCTGGGCTCAAGTGATCCTCCCACCTTGGCCTCCCAAAGTGCTGAGATTACAGGCATGAACCATGGTGTCGGCTGATTTTTCTTTTTTTCTTTGTAGCAATGGGGTCTCGCTCTTGCTCAGGCTGGTCTTGAACTCCTGAGCTCAAGCAATCCTTCCATCTCAGCCTCCCAGAGTGCTAGGATTACAGGCATAGCCACCGTGCCGGGCCTTGAATATGATTATTGATATGGCTGCATTGAAATATGCAATTGAAATATGTTGATTTCTATTTGTCCCCTCTGTTCTTTTTCCCCTTTGTTCTCTGTTTCTGCCTTTTTTGATTTAACTGATTATCTTATATGATTTCATCTTGTTTCCCATATTGACTAATTATAAGTCTTTGTTATTTTACATAGACATATTACTTTATATATATTATAATAATCTTAAGACAGTATACTCCCATTACCCTTTTCCTGGCCTTTGTACTATTTCCATACATTTTACTTTTACGTATGTTACAAAACTCTAATATATTATTACTATTCTTTTAAACAGTCTACCATCTTTGAGAGAGAGCTAGAAAATAAGAAAAAAAAATTTATATTTACTCACATATTTACCATTCTCAATGCTCTTCATTCCTTTACGTAGATCTGAGTTTCCATCTGGTACGATTTTCCTTCTTCCTGAAGAACTTTATTTAACATTTCTTGTGGTGTAAGTCTGCTGGTGATGACTTTTCTTAGCTTTTCTATATCTGAAAAAGTCTTTATTTCACTTTTAAAAAAGTTTGAGGTAAAATTCATATAAAATTAATCATTTTCAAGTGAATAATTCAGTGGCATTTAGTCCATTTATGATGTTGTACAACCACCATCTCTAACTAGTTCTAAAACATTTCTATTCCCCTTTGAGAGGAGGAGCGGAAAAAAATTTCTATTACTCAAAAATAAAACCCTGTACACATTAAGGGAGTTTCTCTTTATCCTTCCCCACCATCTCCCCAGCCCCTGGTAATCACCAATCTGCATTCGGTCTTATGATTTTATCTGATATATAACCTTTGTGACTGGTTTCTCTTAGCATGTTTTTGAGGTTCATCCATGTTATATAGTATATATCAGAATTTCATTCTTTGACTGAATAATATCCCATTGTATGTATATGCCACAATTTGTTTATCCATTCATTCATTGATGGACATTTAAGCTGTTTCCACATTTTGGCTATTATAAATATTGTTGCTGTGAACATTTGTGTACACACAAAAGTTATTTGAGTATCTGTTTTCAGTTCTTTTGTGTCACCTTCATTTTTGAAGAATGTTTTGGCTAGGCATAGAATTGTATGTTGACAGTTACTTGATTTCAGTAATTTAAAAATACTTCTCCATTCTTCCCGGGGACGGTGGCTCACGCCTGTAATCCTAGCACTTTGGGAGGCTGAGGCGGGCGGATTGCTCAAGGTCAGGAGTTCAAGACCAGCCTGAACAAGAGCGAGACCCCCATCTCTACCAAAAATAGAAAGAAATTAATTGGCCAACTAAAAAATATATAGAAAAAAATTAGCCGGGCATGGTGGCACATGCCTGTGGTCCCAGCTACTCGGGAGGCTGAGGCAGGAGGATTGCTTGAGCCCAGGAGTTTGAGGTTGCTGTGAGATAGGCTGACACCATGGCACTCTAGCCTGGGCAACAGAGTGAGACTCTGTCTCAAAAAAAAAAAAAAGATGCCATCTTTTACTTTCCATACGGAACCAAAAAACCTAGCCTCAGTGACTCTGGCTTCCTTGGAGGGCCATTGTTCTCATCAGGTTGCCCATTCACTTTTCTTTTTCTTTCTTTTTTTTTTGAAACAGGGTCTTGGTCTGTCTCCTGGGCTAGAGTGCAATGAGTGCAGTGGTGTCATCATAGCTCACTGCAACCTTAAACTCCTGGGCTCAAGTGATCCTCCCGCCTGAGCCTCCCTGAGTGATAGGATTATAGGCGTGAGCCACCACCCCCTGCCTGCCCATTCACTTTTCAAAGCTAGTTAAATTCCAGGACTACCCTTGAAGGGAGTCAGGATTTTTCTTTGTTTCCATGCTAGGGTGGCTAGCAGGCCCCTCCCAAGAGGGATGCTTGTGCCATCTCAATACCTACGAAATTCTAAAATCTTTTCTAAATTCACACTGTTGATAAAAGATAGTTTGGAGGAAGAGCTATTTTAATTAATAGTTACTATGACCAGTTTATAATGAAACCACTTAAATCTCTTTATAACAAGATTCTAAGCCTCAGCACTTGGATTGCTTATTTTAATCAAAATTCAATTTCAAAAGAAGTAATCTTTTTTATGTATTCTTTTTAATAAATAAAGAGATTTACTCATTTGGGCAAAAGGAAAAGTTTAGAAATGTCTCTTTATAATGACTTTAGTGGTGGAGTAAATACAATAGATTTATGAGAATAGGAGATTTATGAGAATATTCCTAGATCTGTTTTCAGTGAAAATGAGATTATTGCTCATGGCTGAAACAAACAAACAAAGCTCTCCTCTCTGTTGGAGTTTCCATATGTAAATCCTGGGTTGGACCTCTACTTCAGGGTTTCTACTCTTCTCGACTCTTGTGAATCCTTACATTCCCTTTCTGCGAGAGTCCTCTTCCTTAAGAAGGTTTAAGGTTTCAACCTAGGAGTAGAGGGCTAGTTTATTCTATAATGGGGCTGGAAGTCCAGCCAGGGAGTGGAGGTCAACACCTGCCGAGTCCACTGAACTGGAGGAGAGTCATGAGGCCTGGGTATTTGTTCTGCCATTGATCTTCAATCTGGGCTTTAGGTTTCTCCCAAAAGAACGTTGCACTGAAGAGCTTCTATTAATAGATGTAAAAGTCTGATTCTGCAGGTGGCCCTAGCAGTAGCAGCCCTAAGCACAGCTAGATAGAGGTGGCCGAAAGGAGAGAAGAAATGGGGAATGACAGAGAGGGTAGGAACAGGGGAGAAAGACAAGCAACGCTGTGGAGTAAACCGGGGAGGGCAGAGAACAGGACAAGGGATCCGCAGCCACGAGGTTGCGGAGCAGGTGTGCTGGGTGGTGCGCGGCCGCCAGGCGGAGCCGGGAGTCGCCGATCCGACTACAATTCCCAGGCTGCGTCGTCCCGTCCCGCCCACCGCTCGGCCGCCGGGCCCCGCCCCCTGCGCCCCGGCGGCTCCTCCGCGCCTCCCGACTTCCCGGCGGCCCCGTGCGGCCCGGGCATGCCCAGTGCGGGCGCGGCGGCCCCGGCCCTGGGAGCGCCCGGGCGGAGTGGGCGGCCGGGCTCGGAGGAACCGAGCGGGCCCCCGGAGGGCGCGGGGCCGGGCGGGAGCCGCGGCGGCGGAGCTGCGGGTAGGTGCGGGCTCGGCCGAGCCAGGCGCCCGGGTCGCCGCGCAGCCCATGGTGGGCGGCCGGGGCCGAGAGGGCGTGTGAGGGCAGGCAAGACAGGCCGGGCCCGAGCGTGGGCACGTGAGGTTCCCGGCGGGGCTGCGGGAGAGGACCCCTGGCGGGAAGGGCCCCGGAGAGCGGGGCGAGGCCGGGGCGCCAGACGAAGCTCCCGGACAGGCGCTGCCCCAGGTGCGGCGCGGCTGTCTTCAGCTCTCTGTGTGACCGAGGGAAGCGTGGTCCGCGTCTCGTGCACAGCTGTGGTTGGGAAGGGAGACCAGTTTCCAGCTGAATTTGTCTAGAAGTTACGGGGGAGACGCGACTGAGAGGACCCGTAGCCTCGGAGGTCGTCCATGGGTCCGGTGAGAAGTGAGGATGTTTACCTTTCCTGTACCTGGAGTGAGCTATGACAGCTTCCTGCCTTCCGGGGCTTGGGTTTAGTGGCTCAGAAATGAAAGTGCAGGATTGTGCCTCAGCAGATGCTTAATAGATTCTGATGACTCTTAGGAACTTAATGGCCAGATGTATTTAAGGTTTAAGAGGGATTATTTTTGCATGGGATGCTCGGCTTAAACAAAAATCTTTGCACGGCTAAAGTAAAAGAAAATCTCGACTGAGGGTTACAACGTCTGTGTTCTGAAGTTTGCTGTAGTTGCCATTCACGCGCCTTAACTTTGGTCAAGCTATTTGACTTCTGAGACTCAGTTCCCCACCTGTTAAATGATAGGAACCAGATGCATCTTAATTCAGTCCAGCTCAGTTGTAGGATTTCTCCTGTGTTATTCAGTCTGTGTGTGGTCTCAGATTGTGGCAGATTTTTCTCTGTACCTCAGCGATTTTGTCAAACTGGGTAATTCATCAAATACGTTCCTGTAGGAAGGAGGTTAGGATCTCAGTATGTATTTGGAGTGACTTATCCTTCAAGGACTACTATTGGTCATTGGGTACCTTGCCAGTTGGTACATGCAGAAGCCAGGTGTTAACTGGCTAAGGTTCAAATAACACAGCTGTTCTGGACTAGGACAGACATTTCAGTCTCCCTGTCAGTGCCCTATGAAATCCAGACTATGAAATGGGCTTTCTTAAATCTCCTAGTTGGCTCATTCTTTAGTGGGATTGTGTCTATAGAATTCTGAGTTTGTATTTTCATGTTGCACTCTATATTAAAAAAAAACTATGAATTTTAGTACTCTTAATTTATACATGAGCAAGTAGCTGCTTAAGAGGGTGGGTCCATGATAGTCTTTACAAACTAGTGTCTTGCATATCATCACTGAGCATTTGCCATTCACCCACTTCTAAGCTGCCCTTACCACAACCCTGAGAATGGTGTCTATATGGCTATACTTACATGATTGGAACTCTGAGGTGTTTGTGTTTAGGAGGGAAGGGTGGAAGTATTAACAGAAGTTTCTTACTCTAGAAACTTCTCTATCTGAAGTGAGCCTATCTGTATAGGATTTGACTCAAGGAGCAGATGGTATGTATGGTGTTGTGCAAGTTGCCTTCCTATTGCTGTTTTCCCAGCTCTGGGTGGCATTAGTCCATTTGGGTCAATGAGGTGCTGTTTGGTGACCTGGTTAATGGTCAGAGAAAGTGTGCTTATGTTTTGAAATTTGAGGTTTATACAGACTGCCTGTGAAATTTTGTCATTATGTTATGGTCATACTTCTTGAGAATCCCAAAGCTTGGTTTAGTTGGGGGTTGGGAACTTTAGAATCTCAAGTTCTTAAAAAATTTCTGAAAGTGGGTTTTCTATTCATCTTAAAGAAATTAAATGAAAGAATATTTTAAGACTATTTATACATGTGAACTCTCAAGTTCTTAAGTTTTGAAACTAGATTTCCCATTCATTTGAGAAATAGAAAAAGCCTTGCTGTTTTAAAGAGTGTGTGTGTGTGTGTGTGTGTGTGTATGTATGTACGTACGTATGTATATGAACTTTTTGGGGGCCTAGTTTAAAATCCGGTGTTACATGTTTATTAAAGTTATACATACATGTATATATTTAAAGTTAGAAAATACAGACCTATTTGGAGGTCTTGGTAGGCAATTTCGTGTTATACCTTAAAATTTCCAGTGTGCTGGAGGGTTCTGTGCATGACTAAAGTGCACAGTTAGTACTTTTTGTAAAAACTGTTGTCTTGCTCTTGTATTTTCACTCAAGTGTTTCAGTGTATACAGCAAGCATAAAAACTGCTTAAGAGGATATTGAAATGTAGCTATCGTCTATCTCCAAATCCTTGAAAGTGCTTGGAATGTATAAGAGGGATAGTTAAGAGACATCAAGGCTCAGAGAAGACTACCAGTCCAAGAGCACTTTACGCCATGTAAAAGTGAAAGGGTAATGAGTGATTAAAAAAACAAGTATGGATTTTAGATTTCAGCTATTACAGGAGTAGCTTCACTTAGTTCACTGTGTTAGTGCTAGTAGCTACTGAATTGTTAGAATCTACTGCTCTTCTAGTAGAGCTACAAGTATGTGTGGTCATGATGTAGAAAGATATATGAAGTAACTTATCTTTAAGATATTTTTCCCCATCATGCTCTGTTTCCAGGTCCTTCATGATGAGAGGTTTTGGGGTGCTTCTTTCTCCTCTGTGTAGTTGATAGTTTGGGTGGTGAAGAGATGGCTGACAGTGTAAAAACCTTTCTCCAGGACCTTGGCAGGGTAAGTATATCTTGTTCCTAGGAGTTCATTCTTTTTTTTTTTTTTTTTTTTTTTTTGAGACAGAGTCTCACTCTGTTGCCCGGGCTAGAGTGCTGTGGCATCAGCCTAGCTCACAGCAACCTCAAACTCTTGGGTTCAAGCGATCCTCCTGCCTCAGCCTCCTGAGTAGCTGGGACTACAGACATGCACCACCATGCCCAGCTAATTTTTTCTATATATTTTTAGTTGGCCAATTAATTTCTTTCTAGGTTTTCAGTAGAGACGGGGTCTCGCTCTTGGTCAGGCTGGTTTCGAACTCCTGACCTTGAGCAGTCCTCCCACCTTGGCCACCCAGAATGCTAGGATTACAGGCGTGAGCCACTGCGCCCGGCCTGGAATTCATTCTTGATATTTTTGCTGAATTGATTAGGAAATCCTTTAGCGATTTTTGGAATTTTTATCATATTTGTTGGGTCCTTCACGTATAGGTTTCCATTCTAGTCCACATTGCTCAAGAGGTATTATCCTGTCTCTTGCAGGCACTTGGGAGACTTAATCTGGTGAATATCTCTAGTATTAGAACCCTGGTCAGCTTGACTCCAGAGCTTTTTTTTTTTTTTTTTTAACTTTTTACATTGGGATACTTTTAGACTTACAGAAAAGTTGCAAGATAGTACAGAGAGTTCCTGTGTATCTTTTACTAGCTTCTCTTAATGTTAACATCTTATAACTATGGTACATTTGTCAAAACTAAGAAATGAACATTAGCACACTATTATGTAAACTACTTAATTTGGATTTAAATTACAGAACCTATCTTTTTTCTCCCCATTCTACAAGGTACGAGTAAGGATGCTCTAGGAAAAAATGCCCTCTAAAGATCTGTTTAGGACCTAGTCACCCAGATTACCAGTAGCATAAAATTCTACTACTCTTGGTGGATGTCTGATCTGATGTCCCAGTTGTAACCCCTCTTGCTTTATACCCAGGAGCATAAGAGACGCCAGTTGGGGAGGGGGTGGTGGGCGTGGGGGTTCTTTCTTCAATGGGAGAATTTAAAAGGTTATTACCTTTGACTAAAAGAGGGGGAATTGAAGGAGTATCTTAGAAGGGCTAAAAAGAGTTTATGCAATATGATCTACCTTTAATACCTTTACCTTCTTGTCTTGCCATTTTTGTGCTATAAAATTTCAACCCTGGATCAGTCCTTCAATGTGCTTTTTACATGTTTGTCTGCCCCAGCAGACTGTATGTGGGGATCCTGTCATCCTAGCACATTCTAGGCCCGTAGCCATTTGAACTTAACTGTCTTAGATATTTGGAGTTTTCTGATTAAAAAATTTATTGGTGGAAGCTTTAGAAGATAAAAGCAAAGTTTAGACTGAAAATTACTCAGACAAAAAAGGTCATGGATATACTGCCAATTTATGCTATCAGCAAGTAGTATATAAACTTGCCCATTTCTCTGTATCCTGCCTGTTATTCTAAAATTTGTTTTGTCTAATGACAGTAGGTAAGAGTGTCATCCATCCTTAAATCCAGCTTGACTACTGCTTCCAGAATCCTTTTTTCTGCCTTCGTGGGAAATTGAATACCCCAGCTATTTACCACTCTGCTTTGGACGTAAATTTATTGTGGCACTTATTAAACTATATTTTTTTGTTTACTTGTGTCTTCATGCTAAGGTGTAAGTTTCTTGAGCATTTCTATATGACCAGTGTATATAGCTCATTGAAGATGCTCAATATGTGGGTGGGTGGGTGGATGGATGAGTGAATACAGTTTTTTGAATTAGGTCATAGGCAATCCTGGTGTTTATAGTACTGACAGTAACCATTCTGCTATCAGAGCTCTTCAAATATGGTTGACAAGTACCTCTGTCACCTGTCACTTTTTAAAAAAATTTTGTATTTGTATATATTCGTGGGGTACAAGTGCAATTTTGCTACATTGGTATATATTGCATTGTGATGAAGTCAGAGACTTAAGTGCATCCGTCACCTGAACAACACTCTGTCCACTGACTTTAGACTCAAAAACTTCTTTCTTTGTCATACACTTTTTTTTTTTTTTTTAAACAGAGTCTCACTTTGTTGCCTGGGCTAGAGTGCTGTGGCGTCAGCCTAGCTCACAGCAACCTCAAACTCCTGGGCTCAAGCGATCCTTCTGCCTCAGCCTCCCGAGTAGCTGGGACTACAGGCATGTGCCACCATGCCTGGCTAAGTTTTTCTATATATATTTAGTTGGCCAATTAATTTCTTTCTCTTATTAGTAGAGACGGGGTCTCGCTCTTGCTCAGGCTGGTTTCGAACTCCTGACCTTGAGCGATCCGCCCGCCTTTGGCCTCCCAGAGTGCTAGGATTACAGGCGTGAGCCACC
>CAUYRT010031822.1:0-16152 GCA_963574885.1 Lepilemur ruficaudatus | reverse complement strand
AGAGCGAGACCCCTGTCTCTACTAAAAATAGAAAGAAATTAATTGGCCAACTAAAAATATATAGAAAAAATTAGCTGGGCATGGTGGCACATGCCTGTAGTCCCAGCTACTCGGGAGGCTGAGGCATAAGGATTGCTTGAGCCCAAGAGTTTGAGGTTGCTGTGAGCTAGGCTGATGCCATGACACTCTAGCCTGGGCAACAGAGTGAGACTCTGTCTCAAAAAAAAAAAAAAACCTCCATGTATTCCATCTACTGCCTGGTCCCTTGAGTGGCACAGGGTGGAGCCTTGGTAAAGGTATGTAGAGGTAAAGGAAATGGATGCTTTTGCAGGGAAGCGGAAATTAATTTCTTTTCTCCAATGAGCCAAGGACCCCAGTCAGTGAATCTGGGTTCCTCTCTCAACATTCTCACCTCACTCCTACCTACTGGGTGTGACTTTGGGTTTCTGGAGTAGGGGTCCCCCGGCACCGTCATCCACCACTAGGCCATCCCAGCATTCTGACAGTGCCTGTCCTAGTGCTGGCCTGGATCTGTGGAGTGAGTGGTGGCCAGTGGCTGGGGCTGGAAGTTAGGAGACCTGGGATCTGGAACTGGCTGCTGCATTAACTGTGTGACCTGGATTGGTCAGTTTCCCCTCCATACCTCAGTTTCCACAGCTGGTGAGGGAGGGGGGCGTGCAGGGTCCCAGGGAATTCCCTTAGTCTGTGATTTCCCCCTCCCAGGGCTGCTCTGAGGGTGGTGCCAGTTTTGATTGAGGCACCTTGATAGTCACCTGCCCCACTTCTGTATAGCTCCCTTCCTCCTCCTCCTTATCTAATCTTTCCAGACTGCACTGACCCACCCTGCTGCCTTTCCCAAGGCCCCCACCTGGATCTCAAAGTCCACCTTGGGCCGAATGGGGCCACCGATGTCCTGGGATGCAGCTGTCTTCCCATCCTCCCTCAGACCAAAGTCTTGGAGTGCAGACCCCATGGGCATTTCACAGACAGCACCCTGTTCTGTATCCTTCTAGAGCAATCCGTAAGCCAGCTCCTCTCTGGAGTGTCTGGCTCGGCCCTGCCCACAAGCCTCCAGCCAGGACCCTTTTCCCCTGAGCCCCATCCTCCCTGCCCCTCTGCTCTTCACATTGGTCTTGTGCCTCCAGGTGGATGGAAGGCTCACAGCAGGGACTGTCCTGGGGCTCCTGAGCCTCCGCTGGGCTGGCCCTGAATGGGGGGAGGGGATGCGTGATGCACAGGTATAGACTGGGCTCCTGTCCTCAGGGCACTCAGGGTGGTGGGCATGAGATTCTGGAGGCTGGGGACCACACCCAGCACACAATAGGCTCGCAGTAGGGTCTTGTGGAACAGACGTGGGCTGTGTGTGTGCCCTCATCTGACCGGTTGTGGCTCAGGGCTTTCTTTCCACTCCGTGGGCCTCATGGGGGACTGGGGTGAGAATGGGAGGAGATATTGGATATAAACAAGATGTGTAAACCTTAAAGGGTTCTCACATTGGAGGGAAGGGTGCCATCCGCCCTTAGATGGGGGCGACGCCCGTGTTGGGAATGGGCAGGAACCCTGCCGGAACCGGAGCGCGGCCTGGAGGACGGCAGCAGAGATGGGGCTCCGTCGTGCGAAGGCAGCAGAGATGGGGCTCCGTCGTGCGAAGGCGTGGACGCGGGCGGTGACATCAGTGGGTTGCCTGCGGGGCAGGAGTGGGCTGAGGAGACCTGCGGGAGCGGGGGTGTGAAGCGGGGGGTGTGAAGCGCCGCAGCCACTTTCCCCTGGAGAGTTCGGCTCTGGGTCCAGCGCCAGGTGCGCACCCAGAGGCGGGCACCTGCGGCTGCACTAGTTTAATAAACACAGCTGCCCCCTCCCGAGGGAGAGTTCAGGGTGGCTAAGACCAGGGACGCTGATGCCGCCAGGTGGGGAGGGGTCCCCGGGCCGCCCTCCGCGGGCAGCCGAGCCCGGACAAGAGGAAAGCGCGGGCGCGGGTGGCTGGTGTCCCGCCCCGCCCCGGGCGCGCCCGCGGAGGCTCGGCGTCCTGGCAGCTGCTGGCAGTCGGGGGCAGGCCGGGGCTGGCCTCGCCCTCCCTCGGTGGCGGCGGCGCGGCCGGGCGACGGCAGCATGTGGGGCGGTGAGTTTCGCTTCGCCGCGGGGGCGGGGGCGGGCTCACCGGGCGCCGGGCGACCTCCGGACTCTGTTGTCCCGGCCGGGGCTCAGAACCGCTCCTACCACACGGTGGCTGGGGGATCTCGGCCTTGCCCTCGGAGGCTCCTCCTCCATCAAAACTTACCTGTCTCGGCCTTGCTCTGGCCCCAGGCCGCCCCGTGGCCCATCTGATAAGGGCTTTCTGCTTATCTGCAAATGCTGCTGGCGACTCCCCTCCCGCCAGCACCTTCTTGGGAAGCCTCAGTCCTAATGAATATGTACAGGAGAATGGAGGGAAGGGCTTGGGGGCACCTTGGGACCCTGCAAACATCCTGCAGGAGGCCACTTTCTTTGCCTACACACCCCAGATGGGGGCTGTGCTAAACACCAGGGGGAAACCAGAACAGAAAAAGAAAGGCAATGTGTCACCCCTTGGAGGCGGGTACTGAATGGAGCCCAGTTCCCAGTCCCCACTAGTTCCCTGTTATGCCGGTCTCGGACCCAGGAGGACGCTGGGAGGGTCCCATCTCCTGACTCTGAAGTCCTCGCTGCTGACCAACCTCACCGCCTCCCCGAGCCCTGCCCTGCTGTTGGCCCTCCTGCAGGGCTTGCTTCTCTGCCAGACCCCTCATGCCCACCATTCCCAGCCCCTCTCTGCTGCAAATCTGGGATGTTTTCCTTCCCAACCTTGTTGAGAATTCTCCTCCTGGACGCTATGCTCCCCTCCTGACCTGTCCCTACTAGAACTGAGTGGCTTCAGTTTGCACTCCTGCCTCGTAGGCCACTGGGCCTGGGCAGGGGCTGAGTTGGAGACCGCAGGGCTTCAGGAGCTGTGCAGGCGTCGAAGGGGACAGATGGACATCTGCCTAATGACCAGGCGGGGTTGTGCCAGGGCGACTAGAAAATGCACTTTGGCATCCAAACTTGCATGTCTTCCTGGCACGTGTGACCCAGACCAGGAGTTCCCAGGGGAGTTGTGGTGGGCTCTGGGATGAGGAAGGGTTTCCCTCAGAAGGGGTCTCTGAGGAAGGGGACTCTGTAGCCTTTTCCTCCTTCCTCTGACACAGGCCTTGTGCACCTGCCAAGATGAGGGTGCGGGGGTTCCCCATCCTCTCTTCAGCCTTGCAACTTCCCTGCTGCCCTGTGTGCCAGCACCCCTGGCAATGCCAGGCCCCAGGCCCTGGCCAATGCTTTCTCCCCACCCTGCCCCCCAATCAAAATTCATCCATCCTGGGTCCCCTCCCCTCAGGGCTTAGCTAAGAGACTGCCAGCTAATCTGATTCACTGTCTCACAAGACGTTCTATGAATTATTCAGGCTCCGAGCAGCTCCTGCTGCTGCTTTCACACCTCCTCTGATTGGCCAAGCTCTGACCTCTCCCTTCTCTGAATTCGGACAAAACCCATAGCTGGTACCACGGGTTGGCACCGATGCATCTTCTTTATATTGTTACTCTTCTGAGTATGTGACTTGTCTTCCCAACGAGATTTTAAACTCCCTGGGTCAGGGACCTTATCTTTTGCTTCTTGTGTACTTCACTCCACAGCTAGTAAAGAGAATTAATTCACTTGGTATGTATTTCCTGTGTCCCTGCTCTCCCCCAGGCAGTGGTCTGGTGCTGAGGACACAGCAGGGACACAAACAGACACATCCCTGTCCTCATGGAACTTATCCCATGGTGCAGGGCTGAGGGCTAGTAAACAAAATGAGTGAAATATGTAGCCGGCCAGGGGATGATAGTGCTAGGAGAACAATGAGGGAGGGCGTAAGGAGTGCGGGAGGAAACAGTTTACAATTTCAAAAGTAATGGGGAGGGAGGGTCTCCGTGGGAATGTTCACTTGAGCTGAGATCTGAAGGGTGAGGGTGTCTGGAGGTGGAGGGTTCCAGGCAGAGGAAAGAGCCAGTGCCCAGTCACCCGGGGAGCAGGAGCCGACTGGGCAAGGCGTGGGGTGGATCACAGGGGTCTTTCAGGCCACGTGAGTTCTTCTTTGGCTTCACTCTGAGATGGGTGGTTCTGGAGGGTTCTAAGCAGAGTGCTGGCCTGATTTGACTTACCTTTTAGAGGGATCTCTCTGCTGCTGTGTGGGAACAGGCTGTAAAGGGCGAGGGGGAAAACTGGGAGACCAATGAGAGGAGGCAGTTACTGAAATCCGGGTGAGAACAGGTGGGGACAGGGTGTGGTGGAAGTGACTGACTGGAAGATGTCAGATTTGCATCTGTTTTGAAGATAGAGCCCACAGGATCTCCTGACAGGGTAGGTGTGAGGTGTGAGGCACGCGCAAGAGAGAAGCTGAGGATTGGTCGCGTTTGGGCCCCTGCCGCTGGAGGGGAGGAGTTGCCATCGCTAGACGGGGAGGGAAGGCGGGCTCTGAGAGGAGCACATTCCAGCCAAGCCCCTGAGCTCAGCTTGCACCTGCTGAGTTTGAGATGCCTGTGGACATCCCAGCAGAGCAGGCAATTAGGTCTCTGAGCCTGGGGTTTGGCAGGAGGGGTGGGAGGTAGGAGTTCTCAGTGTGTGAGTGCTGCTGCCTTTGCTCCTATGGGTGTGGCCGCGACGACCAGGGTTGGGAGACGACCAGGGTTGGGAGTGCAGTTAGAGAGGGCAGGGGGGCTGGGACTGAGCCATGCGCAGCCTGAGAGAGGAATAGAGACTGAGGCCCTCTCCCCTGTTGTCGCCATGCGGTGCTGCCAGCTCCCACTGTGACGCTGGTGTGAATTGTTAACCTCTCCATGCTCTGGTTTCCCTGCCTGCAAAATGGAAATAATAACAAAGTAGGGGGAAATTAAATAACAATACAGGAAAGCATGAGGCAGTTAGTTCTCCAGTTCTCTGTGGACGCCAACTGGATGTCCTACAATTTGCTTCAATTCTGACACTATCCGCCTAGAGTTAGTGTCAGAGCCCACAGGCTGAGGGCTCAGTCCCCGAGGCTGCGCCACTTCACATACCAGTCGCAAGTCGGGGCCTCGGGTGCTTCCGACTGACCAACTATAAATTAGGGGTTCCTGAAACCGCCTCTTCATGTTTAATAATTTGCTGGAATGGCTCACAGAACTCAGAAAAACATCTGAGGACAACATTTACTTACTAAATTACTGGTTTATTGTAAAAGGCTCCAGCTCAGGAACAGGCAAACAGAAGGGATGCATAGGGCGAGGTATGTGGGAAGGGGCTGGGGGCTTCCAGGCTGTCCCCGGGGGCACCCCTCTCCCAGCACCTCCGCATATTCACCAACCCAGAAACTCTCCCAGCCTGGTGCTTTTGGTTTTTATGGAGGCCTCGTCCCGTGGGCGTGATTGATTAAACCATTGGCCACTGGTGACCAACTTAACTTTCAGCAGCTCTCCCCTCTGCCGCTGAGGGGAGGTCGTGATGGGGGTGTTGGGGCTGAAAATTTCAACCCCCAAATCACATGGTGAGGTCCCAGCCTCCCCATCCTTAGGGATTAAAATAAATTCAAGTGTGGTTGAAGGGGGCTTGGTAGGAACAAACTTATACCTTTTAATCTTTATTGTTCCTGAGCTATTTCAGGAACTGGAAACAAAAATCCAAATACTATAACAAAAGATGCTCTTATCACTCTTATCCTTATCACTTAGGAAGTTACAAGGGCTTAGGAACTCTGGCCAGCAGCAGGACGAAGGAAGACCAAATATGTATTTCTTTCTTTTTTTTTTTTTTTTTGAGACAGAGTCTTACTCTGTTGCCTGGGCTAGAGTGCCATGGCGTCGGCCTAGCTCACAGCAACTTCACACTCCTGGGCTCAAGCAATCCTTCTGCCTCAGCCTCCCAAGTAGCTGGGACTACAGTCATGTGCCACCATGCCTGGCTAATTTCTTTATATATATATATATCTATATATTTTTTTAGTTGGCCTATTAATTTCTATTTTTAGTAGAGACAGGATCTCGCTCTTGCTCAGGCTGGTTTCGAACTCCTGACCTTGAGCGATCCGCCTGCTTCGGCCTCCCAGAGTGCTAGGATTACAGGATATGTATTTATTATATCTTAATACTTTACATTATGCAAAGTGCTGGTGATTCCAAAGAAAGAAACACAGGGGTCCCATCCTCAGGGGACTCACAGTGTGGACACAGCAGGTGAAGAAGTAGAAAGAGACACAGCTGTAGCAGAGGCCAAGACCAGGAGCTGTAACTTGGCGGAGGGAGGCCACAGGAGGGGCATACTGGCCAAGGAAGGACTTGCAGAGTAGGAGAGAGGTGCCTCTGGAGAGACGAGAGCTCTGTGGACCTTGGGGGTCAACTGGAGGTTTCATACAGTTGGGGCAAGGAAATTGTGCTAGGGAGTGGGTAGTGGTCAGACCACAAAAGACCTTGTTAGCCAAGGAGGGGGCGTGCAGAAGGATCATGGGCTTTGAAATCAGCTCTGTGACTTGAGGCAAGTTATTTAATCTTCAGACTCAGTTTTCTCCTCTGTAAAATGGCACTAATGACTATCCACTTGTTGGGAAGTGGGTGAGAATTCGGAGGCAACAGGTGTGAGGGTGCTGAGATAGAGTTGGCCTTTGAAATGGTGGGTGATCACCACCACTTTATCCTAGAGGCTGAGGGGCATTGAAAAGTTTGAGATGCAGGGATGGGTGGTGGCTGGGTGGCTGGCTGGGTGGAGAGTATGACATCCGGCCTGGCTGAGTGTGGGAAGACATGAGACTCATTGTCCTGCCGTTGAGACCTGAAGACTCAGGCCCCTAGTTTGGAGTCTCATAATCTTCCCTCATCTGTCTCTAGTCTCTTGCTGCGTCTGTTTCTCTTCTTTTTATCTTTCTTTCCGCCTGCCTGTCTCTGCCCCTCCTCTCTCAGCCTTTGTCTCTAGGTCCCTTTCCCTTTCCCTCCCCATCTGCCCACTGGCCTTTTGGTGGGAGCAGCAGGTCTCAGGGCTGTGACAGGAGTCACATCTGCAGTGTGCAACAGCCCGACAGCAGCAGAGTCCCCAGGGGGTTGGCATGGGTGTCCCTGTGTTCTTCTTGGGGTCTGCCCACCCCCCTAAGAGAGCTTGCCTGGTGGAAAGTGGTGGAAAGAGAACTCAATGGTGGGGGCTGGGCAGTGATGGAGGCAGTCTCTTAGGGGGCTTGGGGAAGTCTCACTGGTGCCCTGGAATCCCCTCCTCCAAGGGAGGGATGGTGCGGGGACATGGTCTCTTCTGTCCCACTGATGGAGCTGCCTTTTCCCCCAGGCTGGTGGATGACCGCTGTGTGGTGGAGCCGGCTGCTGGAGACCTGGACAACCCCCCTAAGAAGTTCCGAGGTAAGGCTCCCCCCTACTTTCAGGCTGCCTGTCCTGGGCCTGGGGCTGAATTTCTTTAAGCGACTTCAGCCCCAGTGGCTGGTAGGTGAGGCGCTGCCCTGCAGCCTCACTCTGCTGGCAGGGGAGCCCCCCTTGGCTCACACTGCCAATTCGTTGGCACAGACACACCTCTCCCTTCATTTTCTGGGGCCACACCCCACCTTTCAGGGGCACACCCACTCTTGGCCTGGGCCATTCTCCCCCAGCTCCCCACCAGGCACAGGACTTTCTTTGTCTGCAGGACTGGGCGTCTTCTTAGGAACAAGGGTGGGAAATAGAATTGCTTCGGGCTTTAGGAGGCCTAGGTGAGAGCCCCTCCCTGTGCCTCAGGCTCTCATCTGGACCGAAGGGGATTGCACTAATGGTTTCCAGGACCCTGTGACCCTGGCTGTGTCCTCGGCTCTGCCCTGCTGGTGACCCCTGCACTAGGGGGCCTTTGGAGCCCAGCCCGGCTCCATGCTGTGGCCTTGGGCCAGTGGCCCTTAGGCTCCTCAGCCCACCTGGCATCCCTGAGGGCCTCTGGGAGTGTTGGGTGATATCCTGGCTGTCACTGTGCCAAGCCAGGGTTAAGGTGCTATTGTTGAGCTTACCTGTGCGGGATGAGAGGGACTGACAGGCAGACAGGTCCTGGTGTGGCGGGTGGGGGGCAGGCAGGAACACGCCATGTCTGCCGCCAGGCTGCTCAGCTCAGGAGGGATTAACTGAGCTTGTCCTTGAGAGGGATGCTGGAAGGCGGGTGGGATCGAAGACAATCTTGAAGCCCCTTGGCTGGCTGGCTGCTGCCGGGGCCTGGCCCCCATCAGGCGGACGGGGCGGGGTTCCTCCTGGCCTGAAGAGGGGCCCCACATCTGCTGTTTTGTTCCTTCTTCTGTCACGTGATCACAGGCGTCCGAGTGGGGGCTTTCCGGCTGGGGGGACATGTGGGCGCCCCTCACTACCATAGACCTCTCTGCCCTATCTGCCTGGCCCATGCCTTTCTCCCTCATCCCCCACCCCTTCCCCTCTCCCACTTCCCCCCAGCCACACCCGCCTCCCTGCTGTTTGTCAGCCACACTCCCACCGCTGCACCCTGCACTGGCTGTGCCCTCTGCCTGGACTGTTCTTACTCCAGATGTCCCTGGGACTCATGCTCAGCAGCCTCAGGCTGCAGGGAGGCCTTTCCTGACCACGCAGTGCGACACTGCTCCGCTGCGCCACCTCCCTTCCTGCTTTACTTTTCCCCGTGGCAGGAATGCTCCACGCATTTTAATTATTTTTGTTTGTCACTTGCCTCCCTCACTGGAATGTCAGCTTCTGTAGGACAGGGCAGGCAGGAATTTCTGTTGGTTTTGCTTGTTCGATGTCTTACCTGCAGTGTCTGCCTCACAGTGTGTGCCGGCACACATGTAAGGGATAAATGCATGCACTGGGCCCTGCCCCCCCCCCTCAGGCCTGCCCATGTCCCATTGGTGTGACCCTCCCAGAAGTCCCCTGGCCGAGCTCAGCCTTGAAGCCACCGGACCCAGGCTCTGGGTTTCAGGCTGCTCTTGTGGGCCCCTGCTTGGAGTTGCAGGTCTGATCGCACCTGCCCTGGCTCCCTGAGGCTGAGGGTGGGTAGAGACTGGTGGTCTGGCCTCTCCTGTAGCCAGAAAGAGGGCAGCTTTGCAGAGGCTGTTGGAGGGGCGGATTGCAGCTCTAGAGGAGGGATTTAGGTGAGTTCCTGGGAGGAACTTAGTGAGAGAGAGACTGGGGAGGGGCTGAAGGGTGGGCTCTGCCAAGGCAGGGAGGGGCTAGGGCGGGCAGGGGAAGGCTTGTGTGGAGGTGTGTGCAGGCAGCTTTGTGGTGTGACAGGCTGGTGACAGGGAGGTGGGTGTAGCTGAGGAACACTGGCCCTAGGCTGCCAGTGGACAGAGTTTGGGGCCAATTTTTGACAACAAAAAAGCCACTTAGCAGAACAAGTGGTCCTTTGACTTCCTGCCCTCCTGCCCCCTCACTCCTTCCCACTCCCCCTTCTCTTCCTCTCCATTTCCCCAAAGCCTGTGGGCGGGGCCCGCCCCAGATTCCTGGGCCTCCCTGGGGTCCCCATGGCCTCAGGGCCCAGCCAGCAGAGTGAGGTGGAAGAGGGGATTCCAACTCCGTCCTCCCACCCCTTCTCCGCCCAAGGCCCTTTCTCCTTCCCTTCCTCCTCCTGTTGGGCACTGGGAGACCTGCAGTGTAGGACTGGTCTCCACATCTCCCTCTGGGAAGCTCAGAGCTCACAGCCCCAGCCAGGGCGACCCCAGGATAAGGGTGTGGCAGTCACTTAGCAGCTCACACCAGTGGGGACAGGTGACAGGGAGTGCTGCGTGGCCTCCCTCTGTGGGCCCCCAGCCCACACCTCCTCTCTGCCCCTCCCATGCTCCAAGCCCAGTTTATTGTCATTGTTATTAAGACATAGTTCAACTCTACACAGAAGTAAAGGAAAAATAACACAGCCCCACGTACCCGCTGCTGAGCTTTGTCAGATCCTTTTTGCCATGTTTATTTTAGAGCTTTTTACTTTTGAAAAAATAACGTAGCTGTAGCCAAAGCCCCTGCATATTCCTCCCTTGCCCTCTCCAGAGGTAAACGCTGATCAGAAATGGGTGCGTCATTCAGGGCCTGTTTGAATGCTTTCACTATTAGTACATAAAGATATGTCCATGGATATAAGGTATTTCCCATTTTTTTTTTTTTTTTTTTTGAGACAGAGTCTCACTCTGTTGCCTGGGCTAGAGTGCCGTGGCGTCAGCCTATCTCACAGCAACCTCACACTCCTGGGCTCAAGCGATCCTTCTGTCTCAGCCTCCCGGGTAGCTGGGACTACAGGCATGCGCCACCATGCCTGGCTAATTTTTTCTATATATTTTTAGTTGACCAATTAATTTCTTTCTATTTTTAGTAGAGATGGGGTCTCGCTCTTGCTCAGGCTGGTTTCGAACTCCTGACCTTGAGCGATCCACCTGCCTCGTCCTCCCAGAGTGCTAGGATTACAGGGGTGAGCCACTGCACCCGGCTGGTATTTCCTATTTTTTGAACCCCGTATATTAAAGATGGCCTTCTGTACAAATCTTTCTGCACTTTTTTCATTCTTTTTCATTCTTTTTTCATTCATGAATTTCTCATTCATTTTTGAGATTTAACTGTGGCTCTAGTGCATCTGTTTAATTGCTACACACCATTCCACTGGGTGATAACCGGCAACCCATTTGTTGGTGTTCTCGCTGGTGGACATTTCCGGTTTTGGCCAGTGCCCCAGTTGCGGCGGTGGGCCTCCTTGGCTCTGGGGCATGGGTTCCTTGGGCAGGTGCCCAGGAGGGGCGTGGCTGGGTGGGACTGATGCTCTTTCCTCACAGGAGAAATGACCCTGTTGCCTTCCACTGGCTGTCACCTTCACACCCCCAAGCCGACAGCTCCCCTGTCTCTGCCCACATCCTTGCCACCCCAGGTTTTGTCCCATGCACATTTCTTCCAGCCTGCTGAGTGTGAAATGGCATCTTACTGTGGTCTCCATTTGCATTTCCCTGCCTGCTGGTGATGCTGAGTGTTTCATGTTTACGGGCTACTTGAAATTGTTATTCTTGTTTTTTCTTTTTATAAAAGTAATATAATACATGCTCTAAGATCCAGAGGAAAGCCTGGCTCCTCCACCCCACCCTCACTCACCTCCTGTCCCTCTTCCTAAGGGTAACCATCTTAGAAAATCTGACCAGGTAATTTATCATTAAAGCATCGAAATGTTGTACAAATATACACTGAGAGTCTGCTCCCGGGCTGTCCCCGCCCTCCTCCCCTCTTCCACAGCTGCGCCTTCAGGTGATCACTGTCATTAGTTTCCATGTCCCCTCCAGTGTTCCTCTGTGCAAATACAGACATGCATTCAGATTTCCCCCTTTTCTTACACAGACGTAGCATTGTACAGACAGTATTCTGTTCTTTGCTGGTTTTGCTCTCTAAATTTGAGCATGGGCAGATCCTACTGGAGATCTTTCTATATTAACATATGGAAGTTCGAGCTCTCTTTTGTTAAATATATTTGTTTTAATTCCATATCCTGGACAGCCATGTGAAAATAGCAAATTACATAGTTTTATGCATTTAATAAAAGTTATTTATTTTTAATTGTGGTAAAATATACATAATGAAGTTTACCATCTTAACCATTTTAACTTTATTTATTTATTTGAGACAGAGTCTCCTCCTCCCCACCATCCCCTGACAACCATTCTACTTTCTGTCTCTATGAATTTGACTGCTTTAGGTACCTCATGTAAACAGAGTCACATAGCATTTGTCTTTCTGTGGCTGGCTTATTTCACTGAGCATGATGTCCTCAAGGTTCGTATGTGTTGTAGCACGTGTCAGAATTTCTCTTTCTCATGGCTGCACAGAATTGCATCATGAGGCTCTACTGCAATTCATTTCACCAGTCCCCTCCAGATGGCCTCTCGGGCTGTTCCCAATCTTTGTTATTCCTGACAGTGCTGTGGAGAGGACCCTTGTCCAGGGTCACTTTGCGTGAGAGCAGGTGCGCTCTTAGAGCGCACGCCGGGCAGTGAGGCTGCTGAGGCAGGGGCAAGGCACGTCGGCACAGCCACCTGCCCGCATTGCACTTGTACCATTTTGCACCCCCACCAGCAGTGCAATAAGAGAAAGCAATGCCTTTTAACTCTCTTCTTGGTTTCTTCTCCAAATGTTATGCTTATTCCACTGTTTCTTGACCAACTGACTTTAAACAGCACCTATTCGGGCCTTCTAAGGTAGATAAGAATTTAGCTCCAGCGGCCCCTTCCTGCACTCCCCCCATCCTCCCAACAGTAGCCTGTTGCAGCTGGAGATTCTCCAAGGGCAGCCCAGAATCCCGGTTACCCCTTTTCCCTTGTTCTGCCTACTCCTCCGGGGCCTGGCCTGTCTCCCTCCCATGCTGCTGCCAGGCGCACTTCCAGTCTCACATCCTCAAGACTGAATAGCCTCTCCATCCTCTCCTCTCCATCATGTCTTTGGTGTTTTGTTCTATTGGTTCAGTCTAAACATTGAATACAATTGGAAACAGATTATGACATTATTGTATACAGAGCTCATACATTATTGTAACTGTGTAACTTGCTGGACTCAGATCCTCTGCACTGGCGCTTGATTGAGCTTCAGAACCATTTGGGTAAAGAGGGTGGGGGAGGTGCCTTAAGAAATGCACATTCCCAGGCCCCCAACAGACCTGCCAAGATCTGTGGGAGGCCTAGGAATTTGTATCTTTTGAAGCTCCCCCTACCCAAGGATGATTCAATGCAGTGTCAGTGGGTGTGTGTTTGTTTATTTTTTGAGATGGAGTCTCCTCCATTGCCTAGGCTGAAGTGCGTGGGGGGGGTCTCACTCTTGCTTAGGCTGGTCTTGAACTGCTGGCCTCAAGTGATCCTCCTGCCTTGGCCTCCCAGACTGTTAGGATTACAGGCATGAGCCACTGCATCTGGTGAGCTGGCTGGCAGTGGGTTTTTGGAGTATTAGACACCTAGTCCATTTCAGGTGAATGTCCATTGACTTTTTCTTTTCTTTTCTTTCCTTCCATCCTTCCTTCCGTTTTTTTTTTCTTTTTTTTTTTTAAAGACAGGGTTTTATTCTTGCTCAGCCTGGTCTCGAACTCCTGAGCTCAAGTGATCCTCCTGCCTAGGCCTCCCAGAGTGCTAGGATTACAGGCATGAGCCACCACACCCGGTGAGCTGGCAGTGGGCTTTTGGAGTACTAGACACCTTAGTCAGTTTTAGTCATTGACTTTTTCTTTTCTTTCTTTTCCTTCCTTCCTTTCCTTCTTTTCCTTCTTTTCCTTTTTTTCCTTCCTTTCCTTCCTTGCCCTCCTTTCCTTCCTTTTGCTCAAGTGATCCTCCTGCCTGGGCCTCCCAGAGTGCATAGATTACAGATGTGAGTCACTGTGCCTGGCTTGACATTTTCCTTTTTTTAAGAGATAGGTCTCGCTATGTCTCCCAGGCTGGAGTGCAGTGGTGGAGTCATAGCTCACTGCAGCCTCAAACTCTTAGTTTCAAGCAATCTTCCCATTTCAGCCTCCCAAGTAGCTAGGACTACAGGCACACACTGCCACGCCTGGCTAATTTTAAACCTTTTTTGTAGAGATAGGGTCTCGATATGTTGTCCAGGCTGGTCTTGAACTCTTGGCCTCAAGCGATTTTGTCACCTGGGCTTCCCAAAGTGCTGGGATTATAGCCATGAGCCACCACGCCTGGCCCCACTGACTTTATTTAGTTAATGAATAGCCTCTTGTCTGCAGCCTCACCAGCCCTGTGCCCCCTCACCCACAGGTACACGCCCCAGGGACACACAGCCCTTACTGTGGGAAACCTGGACCCTCCGCCTTTCCTTTAGGCCTTCGATGCTGCTGCTCCTGCGTGGGCCCGTCTCCTGGCTCCCTGTCCACCTTTCCTCCTCTCTGCCCTGCTGCCTGTGGTTTGGGGAGAGGAAGGCTCTGGGCCCTTCTGGAGTTCCGACGGGGCTGCCTCTGGGCAAAGCACACAGCACGGTACAAGTGTAGAGATGTGCCTGGGGATGGGGCCCAGGTCATTTATTCATTTGCTTATGTATTCAGTAAGCATCTTCCAACCGTATCGTGTGGGGTAAGGCTCTAAGCGGGGATCTGTGTGAGAGAAAGATGAATCTGACAAGTTCCAGGTAGTGTTCCAAGAAAGACACTGAGGAGTCAGGAGCAGGGAGGGCTCGTGTCCAGCGTCACTGCTCTCCTGTGGATGCTCCGGGGAACGTGCGTCAGCAAGCACAGGCTGCGACCCCGTTGTGGGTGGCACAGTCATGCGAAGGGGGCGCAAGCATCGTCTGAAGGATCGGATACAGTGGAATTAGAACGCATCAACCATAGGAAGGGTGTCACTGCTTCATTTTCGTCAGCTCTGGCCATTCTCCTGTTAAATTTGTCCAGTGAGTTTTAAATTTTGGTTATTGAAGCTTTTTTATTTCTAGAAATTCCATTTGGTTCTTTTTCAGTTTGCTCTATTACTTTTTATAGTCTCCTGTTCTCTGCAGGGATCTTTGAGCTTTTCTTTTATTGATCGAAGCAGAGAAGGCGTATCTGTTTTACAGGTGATGTCTGTGTCTGAAGTCTCTGCACGTCTGTTTCTAGCATCTGTTTTGAGGGCTTGTTCTCCCTGGTGGTGTCTAGTTCCCAAGGGTTCCTGTTAGCTTTGACTATATACTGGTTACTGCATTTGAAAAATTTGGTATGCGTCTGGAATGAAGGTACTTCCTCCAGAGAGGGCCTGCCTCTCCCACTGCCAGACTCCTGGGGGCATCACCAAGTCAAGACCACCTGAAGCCCAGCTCGAGTTTGGGGGTTCTTAAGCTGTCCGGGGGATTCCAGCTGGGCTTTCAGTTGTCGGTAGGAGGGTTCTACTCTGGGCTTGCCTGAGAGTATGTCCTTTAGGGTCCCGGTCTCCTGACCCACCACCTTCTGTGGGTCTGGGCTTGGGTCTCTGACCCTTCCACCTGGCAAAGCTGTCAAAATAAAAGTTCGTGTTTTCTGGAATCAGCAAATAGCCTCAGGGCAAAAGCAGCTTGAGTGTTTCTGTAATATACGACCTCATTTCTCTTTTGAGCTTCTCTTATAGCAGGCTGATTCCTCAGTATCCTGTCAGTTCTTTAAGATGTCTGAAAATAACGTACACTTTAAAAATCCGGTTGTTTTAGTTGTTTTCTGGTTCGGTTGGCCCAGAATACATTCTAACCTATTAGTTCTCAGGCCTTTCGGGCCCAGAGCCTGCCTGCCATGCTCAGGGATGGGGAGTCCCCATGTTATTTTGTGAAATGGTGATCTAAGATGTATTTCTTAGGTGGCCAAGGTCAAAACAGCTTGACATCCCTGCTCTAGGGCCACCTGGGTGGCCCCTGTCTCCTTTTCTTCTTTTTGGATTTGGGGTGGCGTCTTGGGCCATACAGAGACCAAGTAGCTGAGGATCCCCAAGGCCTGCAAGCTCCCAGTCCCCCACCTCCCTCAGTGCCCTGTCCAGGCCGCTCACGCCGCCAGTCCTAGCTCCCCAGCCCCTGCCTGGCCCCTTTCCCCATAGCGCTCCCTGCCCCTGCCAGGGGGCCCCCAGACTTGCCCTATCCTTTCCCTGCTCCTGCCTTCCCCCAGCTGGGGTGCCTTGCCCCTCTTCCTCCCCTCAAGGCTAAACCAAAACCCCCTCCGCACACATGAGGGAGTCCTTTCTGGATTTGTGCGTTCATCCAGACATTCGCTGAGCCCCAAGTTGGGCGGGGAAGCAGCGGTGAGTGCAGCCGCTGTGCCGCCTGCCACCTCCCACCAGTCTGGGGAAGGCAGCAAAGAACACGCAGTAGAATTCATAAATAAAACAATCTACGCATATGCGTATTTATATAATACAAAATGGTGGCGGTCCAGAGCCAGGGTCTGAGTGGGCCTGGAGCCGGTGGAGGGGGGGGGGAATCAGAGGAAAGTGAATTTTTTTTTTTTGGAGACAGAGTCTCTTTCTGTTGCCCAGGCTAGAGTGAGTGCTGTGGCGGCGTCAGCCTAGCTCACAGCAACCTCAAACTCCTGGCTCAAGCGATCCTCCTGCCTCAGCCTCCTGAGTAGCTGGGACTACAGGCATGCGCCACCATGCCCGGCTAATTTTTTCTATATATTTTTAGTTGGCCAATTAATTTCTTTCTATTTTTAGTAGAGACGGGGTCTCGCTCTTGCTCAGG
>CAUYRT010031821.1:0-14089 GCA_963574885.1 Lepilemur ruficaudatus | reverse complement strand
AAATTAGCCGGGCATGGTGGCACATGCCTGTAGTCCCAGCTACTCGGGAGGCTGAGGCAGGAGGATCGCCTGAGCCCAGGAGTTTGAGGTTGCTGTGAGCTAGGCTGACACCACGGCACTCTAGCCTGGGCAACAGAGTGAAACTCTGTCTAAAAAAAAAAAAACAGAAATTTATTATCTCACAGTTCTTGAGGTAGAAGTTTAAAATCAAGGTATCAACAGAGTCATGCTCTCTGTGAAGGTTCTTGGGGAGGATTCTTCCTAGCTTCTAGTGGTTGCCAACAATCACTGGTGTCCCCTGACTTGTAGATGCATCACCCCAATCTCTGCCCCTGTTGTCACATAGCATTCTCCTTGTCTGTGTGTCCGAATTTCCCTCCTGTTATGAGGACACCAGTCATTGGGCTAAGCCCCCACCCTAATCCAATATAACCTTGTCTTAAAATACTTACCTGTACAAAGATCCTATTTCCAAATAAGGTCACGTTTATAAGTACATAGGGTTAGGATTTCAACATATATTAATATTTTGTGGGAACACAATTTAACCCATAATAGCAGGCATAAATGTCTTCATGTCTTGCTTGGGGGTGTAGGTGAGGATGGCAGATAGGGAAAAATCACTCTCCACCAACTCTAGCAGAAGACTCTGTGTTGAGTTGATAAATTTTTACCAATAGACTCTGATACTCTATCACAGAGTTAAACACATTGAGGGCTAAAGGCAGGGACTCTATTATTTAATATTGTACTATTTATAAATGCTACTAGAACTTAACAATAATCTCTGAACTAAATGGTTAGCAACCAATACTAACAGATGGTGGTGAGGATGATGATGATGATGGTGAGAATTATGATGCTGCTGATGATAGCAATAAATCTAAACGGATATTTCTAAGAACGCAATAGCCTTCTGTTTCAATCATAAGAAATAACTTTTTAAAAGTAGATAAATGCATTCAAGTGTTTATTTTTTCTTACATAATAAGTTACAGATAGAGATCTAGAGCTTATTTTAAAAATAAAAAAATTAACCAAAGCTCAAAATAAATATATTCAGTAGGGAACAATAGTCTTGTAACAATGTAGCTTTAGCAGAGCACCTTAGAGTGATGAATCATTGTACTGGATGATCTTAAACAAGTTTACATATAATTAGAGAGGCATGGAAGTTAGAGGGCTGGTATTGTTGTTTTACACAGAAACCCAGCACCAGACATCTAATAAACATTCAGAGGTTTGTACTCATATTATGTAAGAATTACAACAACCCTAACAGAAAAAAAAATCTCCACTAAAACTGTAAAATGATTTTTCACTTCCGTTTCTGAGTCACTTATTGCAAATAGCAAGCCAAAAATAAAAGCACACAATCAGGAAAGGAATGAAGCTTATTTGGTAATATTTTATGAATATATACATATATATATATATATCTTAATTTCCGGAGTAGCAGAAGTCCATCCTCTCTCACTCTTTCTATCTCTCTAGAGAGAAAGAGAGAGATCTTAAGATATGTACTTATATTAACCCTATAATACATACATACTTATAACTTGAGTAAAATTTGCAGGGAATATTCACAAATATACACTGATAATGTATTTTTTAGTTTTTAATCTGTATTATTAATACTGAAACCTTCTAGGGACCAAATTTTATTTTAAATTATCAAGTAGAGGAAGGAATCTTTGGGGTTATATGTTATTTGATATTATTTAACATATAATTTTTTTTTCTAAAAATTAAAATCTTGAACAAAACTCTTGTTTCCCAAAATTCTGGCTCCTTATTGCTAGTACCCTGTACCTATGAGGCATGACCCTGCTTGACTCAGATATCTGGTTGTCCCTCTCTGATATAAACACTGGAATTTCTTACTACTTCAAACCCTCCATTCCCCAGGCTCCAATCCTGGGTTTCCATCCCTACCACTTCTCTCTTGAGACTAGGCACCATTAAGACTTGAACTTCTCAGCTTCAGCTGATCACCCCTCCAGTGGAATAAAATGTCAAGGAAGCCCTTACCTAAGGCCAAAGGAACAAAGAACAGAACAAAACTCTCCCTTATCAGAATCAACTACAATTGCAAGATCTGAATGTATGAAGTGATGCTTCAGCTGTATCCAGTCTTCTTCTTACTTGCATATCTACTCTTCTGGTCATTTCTTTACCAGGGTTGAGGAGCCTAATCACAGTTACATCTCCAAGGGCTGGATACCATTCTTCCTGGGTCATTTGGATGCTGCTGCTCAGCCTATAATCCCCATGTTACTAGGCTTTGGAACAGGTTCTATTTATTTCCTCCATCCTGTTCTGAACCTACTAAAGAAACCTCTGATGCATACATTAGGTCATAAAAACCTCTCTTCTCCATGAGTCCTAGAAAATGCCAAAGCTCCGGAAATATGTGCCTATTTTTCCTTAAATTCCTGAAGACTCAAACAGCTCTGTCTCT
Organism: Lepilemur ruficaudatus; assembly: GCA_963574885.1. Lineage (NCBI taxonomy): Eukaryota > Metazoa > Chordata > Mammalia > Primates > Lepilemuridae > Lepilemur > Lepilemur ruficaudatus. The sequence goes on along the minus strand of CAUYRT010031821.1, from coordinate 11,628 downwards.
TCAACTGCAAATTCTGTCCAATACCTAAACTTCATTTTGAAATATTCTGTTGCTGTTTCCATAACTCAACAAATCTGCTGATACTGACTCCAATAAATATCCTTTATCTACACAATCCATGAATCAAGCCTCTAGAAGATTTCCTAACCCACTGGGTATTCCTGCTTCTGTGGATGGAAAGAGAAAGCACAATGGTTTGGTGAGTTGGCCAAGTCCAGAAAAATCAGTACATAATCACACCAGGAACCTAAGGAGCTAGTAGAAAATTCACTTTGCTCAGAGAAAATTTAAGAAACAATCAACTAAATGCTGATGTTTTACTCAGTAGCAATAGATAGAATAACTGTGTTTCTTTGGATCCCTTACATGTAAGAGACCAAGAATCAACATGGAGACAGAAAATGGATAGGATGGTCAAATCCCAAGAAAGTTGTGATAGTCTCAGAGCATGCCTCTATGAGCCTGAACCCCCTGACATGATCTAACAGTTACAAAACTCAGATCAAGTATCATTGGACAAGCAGGACCTTTGCCCACAGACAAGCATGCTCAAATGTACAAGGTTGATTGATAAATAATACCTAGAGAATGATACCAACTAAAGTATTTATTCTAAAACAGATCTAAAATGGTTTAATATTGAAAATATCTACCATCTAAATATAGTTCTCTATGTAGACAGACATAGCACTGTTAAAAGGAAGAAATAAAATCCATTAGTGAAATTAAGCAAGAGGAATCCTTACCAGTCTTTGCCATGTTCAAGCTCACAGCTCTGGCCACTTGCCGTGGCATGATGGATGAAGCTTATAATGGAAGAATTATATCCACCAACAGGAATTATATTCATGAGCTTGATGCAAGGGCAACTTTCTTCACTTGGAAAATTGAATTTGCTGAATTAACAGCCACCAGCCTGTTGGAAGAGTAGTGTGGAAAGGCATTACTCATGAGAATAAATATGACATAATAACAACTAATGGCTCTACAAATGGTATAGAAGCAGATTTTCTTTTTTAATTCACCTTTCCCTGCTAATGAAACTGAACATGATATGCATTGTTTCTCGTTAACATCAGTGGTATTGAGTTTTGGCCATATGTGGAAAGACTAATATTAATAAATAATTTTGAATGAGCTATGGCATCACTTGATAATTACATTTTGAAAACTGAGTTTGTACTAACATGGGATAAGCATGATATCCAAAGAGATGCCTTAGGTAAACGTACAACCCAGAAGCTCAGTATTCACATTTCCACACCCAAAATCACTATGAGGCAAAAAAAGAAAAAAATCCCATTGATGCTCTGGAAATCAATAACAGAAGTTATACATAAACAGTGCTTACAATACATAAGAATTTAATAGATGATAAAGAAAGATCACAAATCAGTGCAGAAAGAAAGTAATATACAATAAATAATTCTGTGATAAATTTGTACTATATCTGCAAATAATAAGTAGATTTCAGATGGATAACAGTTACATATGAAAATTGAACTTTGTAATGTATATAGGAAAATATAAATAATTATATTATGTGCAATGGAACAAAAGTCATAGAAGTCATTCTAAAAGGCATGGAAGATTTTTTTAAAGTAAAATATTGATGCATCTAACTATGTAACACTATTCAAGTTCTATTTGCCCTAAAAATGCAAAATCAAAAATTAAAAGGCAAATATAGAAATCTCACTGACAGAGTCAATATATCCAGAGAATGCACAGATTAGTAAGAAAAATCCTCAAACTTCAGTAACTTATAAATGACATAAGTAGATAATTCACAAAAGGAGAAATGCAAACAGCTAGCAAATAAATTGGAAAGTGTTAAATGCCACTTATAATCAAAAAATAAAAATTTGAATAAGTTTTTTTTTGCCTAATTAGCAATAATTTTTTTAAAAGAATACTCAATTCTACTTCACCCCTACCAGATTTATTAGAAAAGAAACAGAAGAAATGAGACTTGTTGATCATAAGGAAAAAATATGTAAGGATTCCCTCTGGCAAAAGGAGAAATGCCATAGGGAATTAACTGCCTTCTCTCATACTCCTAACAGCTGTCAGAAGTCTTGGTTTGTTTCAATGTACAATCCCAGGTCGCCCACCCTCTGAGATGTGTTCTGGATCTTATCTTTCAAATCCGTAACTATCAATCTTTATTCTTGCCATGCTATACCTAGTTTTTAGTCACTGATACTCTTTGATCTCAATCCTTGATCTTGTATCTTCCAGTCTTTAGGTAGAGTCCCTAACATCTGCTGCCTGTCCTGAACTTGACTCATGTTTATGCTTCCATGATATATGCTCCTTCTTGTCTAGTAGAATGCCCAGTCTTGGCCTCCCCTGCTCAGTTTGATATGTTCCTATTCAAATGGTAGTATGGTATTATTCCACAAAAATAACAAAAGTAGCTAAACTTATTGCATCCTCTCTATAACCCAGGCACCATGTTAAAAGCTTTACATACATTATTCAACTAAGTCCTCATAACCCTCTGAAATGAGTAGGTACTATTATTTTTATTTTATGTATGAGGAATATGTTAAGTGATTTGTCCAACTTCACCCAGCTGCTGATTCCAGCCCAAGTTGATTTGACTCCAACGTATTCCCCACTGCCTCCCTGGGCACCAGGGACTTCGATTACATAGAACACATCTGAAGGCCATGATTTGACTTACAGAATAAATCTCTATTATAATAAACAATGTAAATATAAAGTCCTACTATATTTATAGCATCTAGCTAGGGAAATTAAATATATCCTGGGAAATAAGTCAGTACTAAAGTAAACAGAGCCTTATATTATTTTTTAATAAACCATCATTTTGTATGGCTTTTCTAGGAATAGGAATTGACAGATTAAAACAAAAACAAACAAAAAAAGTCATACCATCTTATAACACAAAAAGACCACTGGTGGATAGAAGAACACAGCCAAATATAAAACCAGACATTAGCATGCCAGGATATTGAGAGGAGCTTTTCCTATGGCCCCAGAACTGGCACAAGAGTCTATAGATGAAATCTACAAGCACTAAATCTCCATAGCTAAAGGAACAGATATGTTCCCTCAGGGCTTATTGGTAGGCAAACCAACCCTATCATTAATAGCCATCAACCCAAGCCACACAGTCCACATAAGAAGCCCAGGGAAGAAGAGGAAAGGGTTCAGAATCCCCAGCCTTGCAGAGAGTACAGTGTTTACAGTGCAGAAATCCTCTTCCCCCTATCCCACAAAGCCAAGTTCATTGAGGGCATGGGAGATATGCCGCTCCAAGAGAATGCCTTGCAGAGTTGGGGGTGGCTATAAGACAGGGAGACCACTGGCATCTCACCGCTCAGTAAGGCGAACAGAGTGGAACCTGGTGAGAGAGTTCTAGGGAAGCCTTGGCCTGAAGGTGGGGCATACACTTGGACACAGAGACATGTGCCTACTTTTCACTGTAGATTTCTGAAAGACGCTTATTGGAGTAGCCTTGCAGCAGCACATCAAGAAAGTAGTTTAGAGTCATAATGCTGGGAAAAAAGGGGCATGTGGCATCTCCACCCTGGCGTCATTACTGAAGGTATGGAAGAAAATCTCAGCAGTTTCCATCAGTCCACAGAAAGGACTACAGAGCAGAGGAGGAATTCAGGGACAAAAAGGGCTACCCAGATAGCCAGGATAAATGAGTTGACACACTACCAGAGAGGGGACTGGAGGTATGGACCATGGTAGAGTTGCCCCTCTCTAAGGAAGCCCTTATTGACAGGGGTGCCAGGTTGACCTGAATAAGAAACCATCATGTGGAGATCATTATTACATCAGCAGAGGCCACCGGAAGCAGATAGAACCAGAGTGACCACAGTAAGACCAAGGGTACCTTCGCATAACTAGCAAGTGGCTAAGTGTGTGAGACTTTTGTTACCTCCTCTATCCAAGCACCCTCCTGCCGCAACCCTGGATGATCTACATGTACGGAGAGAAGTGGAGGAGAAATATCTTAGATGTAGTCCTTCTCCCTCCCTCTGACCCCTCTAACCTACTTTTTGGGTCCTTTGAGCAATGGGTTAAGGGAAGAGTTTTAAATTGGATATGAGATTGGAATTTTAGACTCTACTGGATTAAGCTTTAGTCATCAAAAATAATCAGGATGTCAGTGGTTGCTGAGGGTTAGGGAGGAGGGAGGGATGGACAGGTAAAAACAGAGGGTTTTTACAGCAGTGAAAATACTCCATAGGATACTATATTGGTAGATAAAATGTCATTTTATATTTTTCCAAACCCACAGAATGTACAACACCAAGAAACCTTAACGTAAACTGTGGACTTTGGGTGATGATGTGTCAATGTAGGTTCATCAGTTGTAACAAATGTACCAGTCTGGTGGGGGATGTTGATAATGGGGGAGGCTGTACATGGTAGGGGGGACAAAAAAATAAAGTCTTTTAAAAAAAATGCTTGGCACATGCTTGGCACTCAGTTAATATTTGTAAAATGAATCAATGAATGGGTGTCTTTTATGCAAAAAATTAATCAAAAACAATAGTTTTGTTAGTTTCAATAAAGTACTATAAACATTTTTTTAAAAAAGAAATGAATTATTGATATACACAGCTATAAGAACTGATCTCAGAATCATTATAGTGAATGAGGGAAGCCAGATTTTAAAAAGAGTACATGCTGTATGATTCAATTTCTACAAAATTCTAGAAACGCAAACTACAGTGACAGAAAGCATATGGGTGGGCTGGGGAAAGGGTTGGAAGGAAGAATGGATTACAAAAGGGCACCAGAAAACTTCTGGGGGGTGATGGAAATGTTCAGTATTTTGATTGTAGTGCTGGTTTCACAGCTGTGTGCCTATTCAAAAGTCTTCAAGTTGTAACCTTTAAATATGTGCAGTTTATTATATGTCAATTGTACCTCAAAAGTAAAAAAATAAATAAATAAATGATCAGAATGTTTTGGTACCTACCTAAGATGCCATTAAAAGAAAGGAAAAGAAGATTCAACAAATTTTAGTAGAAAGAAGTGATGGAGAAAAAATAATTAAGTCCTTAATATATTCCAACTAAGCTGTCAGTAGATAGGTTACATTATAATGCACTATAGTGGGAGAATTCTTTTCAGAACCTTATCAAAAGTAAACCATTTTAGAGAACAATGTACAAGTACGGTGGAGGTACACTCTAGTTTTCTAATCTTGTTTAAAAAAAAATCACTTAATACAATTTCCTTTCCATGACATTCTATCACTAGAAATTGGGATACCACAAGTTAAAAAATGAAATCAAAGAAATAAGTCACATTTATGCATGACAGATAAACTAAGTTTGGACCTACAGCCCCCTTCCTTGTGAGTCATCTTAATACTGCAGAAAGCTGTGACCCGGTGTTTCCAGGAGAACCAGCCATACCGCTCTGCTGTGCAGATGAGTCATGAGAAACCTGGCCAACCATGCTTGACAGCCTCAAACTACCTCCCATGGAGCTGGCCATTTTCTTTCTGCTCATCCTTATTCTTTTTTGTTGTGGTTGTTGTTCATATTTCTTTCCAGAATTCATCCTTATTTGAATTAGAAATTAGTATGACAAGAATATCCTACCTGCTACCCAAAGAAAAGGACAATAAGACTTTCAAAAATCACTTTAACTACAAAGTGATTCAACTATGTTTCCTACTTATAAAAGTAAAATGGATTTTTTTTCCTCCACTAGAAAACGGTCCAGATTCTTAACAGTCCCCAGTCTCAGTTTGATACCATAATTGCCATAAATAAATTTCTTACGCACTAAAACCAGTTTTGCCCTTTTCCCAGGAGGCTTTTGTAAAGCTCAACATAAATTCAGCTATCTCATGTGATGCAATTGTGATTTAGGAAAAGCAAAGACCATCATCAATACACAGTTTCATCCTCCCACACCAACAGCCCAATCTAACTGCCGCCAAGTCCCCAAACCCTGAAACTCCCACCCACAAGCTGCCAAACCCTCTGGTGGCCCTATCACTGGCAGATGCTACGATGCTCTGTCAGTAAAAGGTTTGTGAGAAACTGAAAAGTGTACAAAATCAAACAGAATGCAAAGACATTTTTACTGAATTTAGTATTTCGGGATTCTAGAATACTTAATGCTTAAGAATTGAGAGATTTGAGGATCCATAGCTCTGTGTTTCTCTGTTTGGCCAACTACAAAATAGTTACTACCTGTTTACCCCAAAAGGAATCAGAAAGGGCAGTATGTGAAGACTTTGAACTTGCCCCATGAAAAGCATCCTATACATAGAATTCTGTAAATATAGAATATCTCAGTCCCTGGGAGGCTTGTGTCTGCCATGGTCATTACTCCCACATTTAAGCAATATGATGAATGCTCACAAGTGGAGCAAAGTCATTCTGCTAAGGGGGAAACCGTATTCCATTGTCATCACATGCACTAGACTGATCTGTGCCCAAGACGTTGACTTAGTGACATAGGGAGCTGAAATGCTCCACGGCTAAAGAACTTAGTAAGGTCCTTTACCAAGTCGCATAATTTTTATTTCCATCTGGAAAGCTACCCCTTACTTTACATATGGGGAAACTGAGGACCAGGAATTTTAAAGAGTTACCCATGTCAAACAACTCAGATAGCAAAATGACTAAAATCCAGACCTCTTAATTCCTAGCCCTGCACTCTCTCCACCTCCTTTCACTGTCCCCCAGCCTAATACAAACCCACTGTTTCCACCTATCCAAGTCTCACCTCTATGCTACTGTCCATACACCCCAAATCACCAAAACTGCTCCTCTGACTGCTTGAACTGAGTGCTCCTCTCTTTTCCTGATTCTTAATGCAATCCCTCCTGGCACAGCACTGACTTCTCCTAAACCTTGCCCCTTAAACCTCAGGCTTCTTATCCTTCCCAGCCACTATCCCCTGCCTCAGATTTTACTCCACTCAGCCCCAGGACACTCTTCTCTGATTCCTAAGCCTCATGCCTCCCTCAATCAATTTGTACCCTGAAACCTTATACACTGCAGTATTAGAGTAGCTTTCTATTGCATCAGTCTTATATCAGTATTCTGTTGTGCTATAACAAATAATTACAAATCCAGTAGCTCAAAACAACATAAATACGTTATTTTATAGTTCTGTAGGTCAGAAACCCAACATGGGTCTAAAATCAAGGTGTCAGTAGGGTTGCATTCCCTTCTGGAAGCTTTGGAGAGATTCATTGACTTGCCTTTTCTAGTGTCCAGAGGTCACCCACATTCTTTGACACACAGCCCCTTTCTCCATCTTCAAAGCCAGCAGGACAAGCTCCTCTCCAACCCTCATCACATCTCTTTGACTCTCCTCTTCTGCCTCCTCTTCTAATTTTAAGGCCCCCTGTGATTACATTGGGCCCACCAGAATAACTCAGAATAATCTTATTACTTTAAGGTCAGCTGATTGGCAACCTTAATTCCCCTTTGCCATGTAAGCTAATATAGTCACAGGTTCTGGGGAAGAGGATGTGGACATTTTGGGGGGCTATTATTCTGCCTATCACAAACATTGTCTCTCAATCTTCCCTCTTCCCTTCAGCACCCTCCCCTTGACCCTTCTCTCTCTCTTTCTCTTTCTGTCTCTCTCTCTTTCTCTTTCTGTCTGTCTCTCTCTCTTTCTCTTTCTGTCTGTCTGTCTCTCTCTCTTTCTCTTTCTGTCTGTCTGTCTCTCTCTCTTTCTCTTTCTGTCTGTCTCTCTCTCTCTCTCTCTCACACACACACACACACACACACACACACACACACACCCCAATCTAGAGAAGAATGGATTCTGGATTGACTGAATCCCCAAATGACCAGTGGGGCCCATCTTGTCCCACCCACTCTTCTCAGAGGTCTGAGAGGGACACTGGCAGGCTGTTCAATGTCCCTCTATCTGCATGAACTTCCCAGAGCCAGGGACGGCTGAGGAGCCTAAAATAGAGAAGAGAAAGGTGGGACACGGTGTGGAATCCAAGAACCCAGACAGACCAGCACATAAGACCTACTGCTAAGGCTGGCCTTGGTATTTATCAAACACAACATAAACACACAGACCACTCAATGTGTTGTCTGTTGAGCCTTCAATAGGAAATTCCTTGGGAACAAACTTTATAGTCAAAATTATGAAAATTCATTGCATTGTCAGGTAGGTAATCTACATTTTGTTTTAGGGAACAAAACCCCAACTCAGACGGTCGTGGAAGATGTTATGGAATCAGACCTAGAGAATCCTATTAACCACCTTGAAAGACTTACTTTTTTCTTTTTTCCTTTGAAGCAATTAAAGATTTACAGGAAGTTGCAAAGATAGACCAGAGAGGTCCCTCACAGCCTTCACACAGTTCACTAATGGTTGCATTTTACATAACTAAAGTACAATATCAAAATTAGGAAATTGACATTTGCACAACATGTTTGATATAGCTCTATGCCATAAGATTTATCTGAAAATATAACTAGACAAATGTATATATCTACATCCACCACTCAAGTGGAATCCTACAAAGATGGTAGGATTCCTGCTACTTGTGGACTCACCTTCCACCAACAGATCTGCAGTGAGTGGCTTTTAAGGATCTGCACAACCCTAAGGTCAAGTACACAGTAAAGCAGAGATCACTGGACAAGAACCTACACCAGCAATGTGAAACCACCACAGACTTCCCCTACCCTGCTGGGAGCTCTGAGTCCTCATGGTGCACCTGCTGAAATGAGGAAAAATGCTCTTTAAACATTTTCATATGGTTTTCCTCAATGTATGGGAACTGTCCTCAAACATCAAAAAGGCCAGCCATCTCAGAGAGGATAGATAGGAGAGCCAACTGAAATACAATCTCAGGGCTTCATTTCTCTCCATCCTAGGCAAGAACTGAAGAAAAATCCTCTGAATCAGCCCCACAAAGTATACGAAGTATCACAGAATGCTAGACCTACAATGACCCTTAGAGACTTTCTAGTTTGGTCCAATCCTTTTATTTATAGATGAGGAAACTGAAACCTAGGGAGTAGAGGAAGGACTGCTTGGTCACACTGCTAGCTAGTGGCTGTTCCAGGATTGGAACCTGAGTCTTCTAACTCTCAAACTGGCATGTTTTCTAGTGTCTACATTATCTGCCTTCAAATGTATGCTCTTGAAATTTTAAACTGATTTTTGTTGAGATTTCAGAAACATGTATTTGAAGGTAGGTGAGAGAAAGGGAATAACACAATCAGATGCACCAATCAGATGTCATATGGCATGAACTTCAGTGGGGCAGAAATTGATGGGAGACTGGTAAACAGGCTATTGGAATATACCAAAGAACATATGTCAGGGTGGTTTCAACTCAAGTGACAGTGATAAAATTGGAAAGAAGCGAAAGGATTCAAGATATATTTTGGAAGTAGAATCAGAATCAGCTGACCTTTCAACTGGGCAGTTATAAATTTCTGTTATAAATTTCTGAATCATCCAGGGAGGACTAAGCATACAGACTATGACCATGAAACCAACCAAGGGTGAGTAACCTGTGTGGGGGTTATACCTGAAAATTCACCCTCATTTTCATTGTCATTATCAGGACCCACCAACAGCTACTTAGTTCAGACTTTCCCACTTGTCTTGGCAAGCAACACCCACTTCTTTCACACATTTACATACCCAGCTGCCCCCATGCGCTTAGATAGCTTCCTGCCTGAAAAACTGACACACAAACTGTGTCCCAGGATTAAGCTCAATTGTGCACTTGGGGTTGGGGTACCGGCTGTCTCTGTCTGTAACAGCTCTGCCTCTTCTGTCTGCAAGATCTACCTGCAGCCCAGGTATAGTGGCACATTAAGAGCTTCTTACACTATGTGCCCAGAAAAGTGAAGCAGCAAAAGCTGTGCCGCTAGTGTGAACATCTGATGAAACCTGAATCATCTAAGCATTCAGCATAGGACTGGTTCATGGATCCATCCCTACTCCCCAGGATCCTCCAATTCCCTGAAGGAGCTGGTATCATCTCTGAAAATCAACCAGTCAGCCAGGGGGACCTGACCTCTTGTCTAATGTCTCCTACACTGCTCCCAGGCTGGCCACCCAGACACACACCCACCCTCAAGAACAAATGCTAACTCAACAACCTGTTGCTGCTCTTTACATGCTTACCTCGGATTGGATGGTGGACCAGATGAGACTTGGCTTTGCCCAGTTCCCCCAGGCTTAGTTTTGGTCTTCCCATAGGGAAAAGTCAGCCTTGTTTGTTTACTTTATAGTGATAGAGGAAAAAGAGAATGGGTAACTCTCAAGCACTGCTAATTGAAACATAAATTCACACAGCCACTCTGAAGAGAATTTTGGCAAAATCCCGAAAAGTTAAAAGATGCATGTATCCTATGATCCTGCTCCTAGGCATATGCCCCAGAGGAATGAATGAGATGTCCACCCAAAAAAAAAATAAATACAAGATTGTTCCTAGTCACTATATTCTTAATAGCAGTATTGTAAATAACCCAAATGTTCAAAAAATAATGGATAAACAAACTGTGGAATAGTTATAAAATGGAATATTACCCGGAAATTTGTCAAAAATTACTAATATACACAATGATGCGAATGGCTCTCAGAAACATTTTGTTGAGCAAAAAACGTTAAGACCCAAAATACTATATGATTCCATTTAAGAACAGGCAGAAGCCAATCTAAACTAGGTCAAAATAGTGATTACCTAGTGGGATATGCGGAGTGGGGCTACTGACTGGAATGGGACATGAGGGAACTTTCTGGGGTGATAACAATATTCTATATTTTGATCTGGCTTGTGGTCACATGGTCTTACATACATGCGAAAAGTCATCAAATTATACGCTTACAATTTATGTGTTTTACTGTGTCTAAATTATACCTTAAAAGGTATACAAATAAAAATAACGTCAATATGTTTTTAACATAAAATGTTTTAAATAGAGATAAGCAAACAAAATAAATAAAATCATTCTCTTCCTAGCACTCAGATACAACTACTGTTTGCTTTTGGTAGTCATGTATTTTTTTACACGTATAAATCATAGTGCTTTTTAAATCAGTTCTTTTGTATTGAACACATTTATCATTTAATTATTTTTACAAGAAATGATCTTCAAACTTTTTAGCATCAGAAACCTTTCCTGGAACAAAATTTCATGTGAGGCCCCAATATACCAATATTGCTCTGGTTAAAGCACGTTTAGGAAACCATGCCTTCCTGATCATCCTAGTCTCTGTTTTCCTCTGGCAGCCTCGGAGCCACCTTAATTGTACCCAAGCAGTCTGGAAATCACTGTCTTGGTTTCATTTTTTTTTTTTTTTTTTTTTGAGACATAGTCTCACTTTGCTGCCCGGGCTAGAGTGAGTGCCGTGGCGTCAGCCTAGCTCACAGCAACCTCAAACTCCTGGACTCAAGTGATCCTCCTGCCTCAGCCTCCTGAGTAGCTGGGACTACAGGCATGCGCCACCATGCCCTGCTAATTTTTTTTTTTATATTTTTTAGTTGTCCAATTAATTTCTTTCTATTTATAGTAGAGACGAGGTCTTGCTCTTGCTCAGGCTGGTTTCGAACTCCTGACCTTGAGCAATCCGCCCGCCTCAGCCTCCCAGAGTGCTAGGATTACAGGCGTGAGCCAC
>CAUYRT010031820.1:0-12544 GCA_963574885.1 Lepilemur ruficaudatus | reverse complement strand
TGGCGTTAGCCTAGCTCACAGCAACCTCAAACTCCTGGGCTGAAGCGATCCTTCTGCCTCAGCCTCCCAAGTAGCTGGGACTACAGGCATGCGCCACCATGCCCGGCTAATTTTTTCTATATATATTTAGTTGGTCAATTAATTTCTTTCTATTATTAGTAGGGACGGGGTCTCACTCTTGCTCAGGCTAGTTTCGAACTCCTGACCTTGAGCAATCCACCCGCCTCGGCCTCCCACAGTGCTAGGATTACAGGCGTGAGCCACTGCGCCCGGCCCTATTTTTATTTTTTTATAGATAGAGTCTCACTATGTGGCCCAGACTGGTCTCGAAATCCTGGCCTCAGGGGATCCTCCCACCTCGGCCTACCCAGTTGCTGGGATATTTAAGTCTTTAAGCTCTGAATAAAGATAACCAACTTTCTCACCAGTTCAAGACCCATCTTCCTCCTGAAACTTCTCCCAAACATTCCAGCTCACATGAAAATATTTTCTTCTCTGTACTCATCTCTAAAAGGAGCGAGTAGTCTAGATTATTTCTAATACCCCTTTATAACTTTAGCACTATATAGTATACTTACAGTGTAAATCACGTGATCTTACTGTTTTACCAATTGCATTAGAAACTCCTTGAAGTCGGAGACTAAATTTTCTATCTAAATGTATCTTTCTATGTTGAATGAAACAAACTGGAAAGACAACTAAGGCCCAGCTAAGGAGTTTGAGGCCAGACGTACACAATCCTGAGCACTTTGTCAACCAAAATAATGCAACCTTTAAACTGAGTAGGGACTGTTTGAGGGCAAAGGAATGACACAAGGAGCTAAAATAATTAAAAAGAAAGTTAGAGAAATTAAGGGTAGCCCCTTTGAAAAGAGATTAAGGGGAAAAATTCATTAAGATTCACCAGCTTCTGAATGGCACCGAGAATTGAGATGCTACAAAGCTATTTGACCTGGTGTCAAGAACAAGAGGAGATGCCACAATAAGATAGGCTAGAGCAGGACACCCCAGGAATTCAGAGAGGAATTTTGGTACACAGCAGCGTAAACATGGACTAAGCAACCCAGAGGCAACAAAGGAGCTGGTTCTTAGATACAGGTTTTAGAACAGAATTGAACAAGAGCTCTTTAGCAGGCAATAAAATATGGTGAGGATTTTGGTCCTGTCAAAGCCCACGGTAGAGAGGACACCCACAGCCCCCTTTTTAGTCTTACCCACTGGGTACTAAGTTAACTAACATTTGTAAGGATCTCCTTTATGGCTGCATGTGGTGTTAGAATAGTATTTGTTAGGATGCAACCCCCAGCTCTGGTCTAAGCTGGTTTAAACCGGAGCACAGAAGCAACACCCCAGAGAGCAAGAGTCTCCCTCCTCAGCTCCGAACCTATCCTACTGCCAGCAGCCTTTCTCCACCAGGGTCAGGAGGGTTTCAAGCTTGACACTCGGGTTTCATGGCAATAACAAATTACCGGTCTTAAGGGCAAAAATAAAGAGAGCTGCTCACGTAGCCTCAGTCTCAGGCAGCCTTGCAGCTGTTATTAAAGTGCCGTGGAAGGACGTTGAGGCTTGCAAGCACCACAATTCACAGTAATGAAAGCCCCTATTCTAAGGAGCGCTGAGAACAGCACTGTGCACAGGTAGAAAGGGGAGTCACGAGATTTTGGGCACTTTCCAAGACAGCTGGGTTTAGGAAAGGTCACTAGCTGAAGAGATGCTTATAGAAATCTCTGGAAATGGGGCAGGGGGCATTTACACAGAGCACAATATAGTTAGCCAAAGAATTTCTGACCCTGATTCTCTATGCACAGTGAACAGTTATAGTGACTTTGGCTATTTACTTCAATATACTTTTTTTTTTTTTTTTTAACTTTCTGCCACTTTCTCTCTCCTATTGTCTTTGTCACCTTTTTCCCCAACCAGTGGCCTATCCATCCTTTGGATCCCCCCATACATCACTTTTCAAACTTACTTCACAGAATATTCAAAACCAACACACTTAACAGAGTACTAGAACCACAGGCTCTGTGGCAGCTGGGAAAGAGAGTTGGACAGAAGCTGGAAGGCTGACCTGAAGACGAGAAAGGGAAATTTTCTTTAATCCCTTTTGTTTGTTACTACCCATGTGTACCCCATATCCCATGGCAGCGTTGTCGGCTCTTACCTGAAAAGTATGAATGCATGCTTCTGCGATTTCATTTGTATGGCACTTAGCTTGAAGCCATGTGAAATGAAGAGGTGTATGGAACTTGATAATATGAAAATAGAAACCAAAAACCTAACATAATGCGAGAGAAAAATCAAGATGAAGAAAACAATCTCATCGAGCATTATGGAAGTCACTGTAAAGCGGAGAAATTAAGTAGAAATAGAAAAATCAAGTTTATGTGAAAGGCTTGAAAGTAATTGTAAAATCTGGTGGTCAACTAGATTTCACAGTAATAGCAAGCAGGTTGACACTTTAAAAATGATAATCTGCATTAGGCAGCAGACCTTTATGATTAAAAAAATAGAGACTAGTGTTTTCTGTGAATGTTACAGACTAGTAATACACAACACATCTGTTCTACAAATACTTATTATGACCAATTATTCTTAGACTGCTCTAAGGGGGCAAGGAGAAGACAGAAATACAGCAGCCGCATGGGCTGATCCCAGTGGAAGAGCTGAGATTTAGTCAGGGAGATTAAACATTCATGAAAGAGGAAAGTTGGGAGGTGCTGTGGTAGGCCAGACTGGTTAGGGAAGCCCTGCCTGGAATCTTTAAGAAGGGGCCAGGAACTAAATTTAGAGGGGCCAAGTAAGTACTGATCATTTTGGTTACTGTAGACCAGCAATGCCCAGTACAGTAGCCACTGACCACACATTGTGGATTCAGCTCCAAAACACGACTAGTCCTAATTGAGATGTCCTGTGACTATAAATATAGTACATATCAGAGCTCGAAGACTTGGTATAGGAAAAAAAGTTCATTAATTTTTTTTGGCATTGATTATATGTTGAAATGATACTATTTTGGATAGATTGGATTTAAGACTATGACCAAGAATATGCACCCTCCCCCCAAAAAAAGAGCTCAGTATTTTTCTCTGTAGCTCTTACTACACCCTTACTAACTTCTCACTTCCTTTAACAAAACCATCGTATTCCCAGATGCCCAACCTCATCATGACTCTTTCCTCTCATTCTTCTCCTGGCTAATAATCACAGTCTTATTAGTTCTTCCTCCATGATGTCTCTCATATCCCCTTTCCTTTTGATAATCCTGGTCTGCACCCTGAGCCAGGTCCTGTTCATCTCACTATTTTAGAAATTTCCTAACTGGTTTTCTTTCCTCTAATTTCTCCCCCATCTACTCTATCTTGCCCAGTATAATAAGATTTACCCTCTTAAAACTGTGTAACTTTAAGAAGGTAAATTTAGTTTTAATAATCAAGATTATTACCTTTTTTCTTTCTTTTAATATGTTGAGTTTAAGGTGCTGGGAAAGCAAGTGGTATTTGGCGAGATGACATTGGAGCTTAGAGAGAAGCAGCTGGGCTGACAATATGTGTTGAGAAAGACATGACCCAAAAGGCTGTGGCAGTGAGTTAGTCCGAGGGAGAAAGCAGGAAGGCAGCTCCACACCAGGCATTTAAAGGAGCTCTGAATTCCTTATGGTTTTATTCCATTACTTACATCATCATATACAATCAAATTAATCATTTAATTGGTGCATATTAGGGAGGGTTTCCCCCCACCAAAGTCTAATCTGGTTGAGAAGAAAAGACCAACTCTAATTACAGTAAAAGATTTAAGTAACACTTCAAAATAAATAAGAGAAAGTTGACCCAAGCAAGTGCTTGATAGGTGAATCATACAGTAACTTCTTGTGTAAGAGTACCTGGAGAGATACCTCCAAGCAAGGGTGTTTTAGGAAAGCTTGACAGGAAGTGAGTTTTGAGGTCATGATCAGAGGGGCTGAGCTGTAGTCTTTCCAGGCAATTGACAGGGTGGGATCAAAAGAAGAGGGAAGGAGATCCAGGGAGTAAGTGAACCAGTTTGGTAGGAGGAAAGGAGTCACTGGTGGGATGGGGTTGGGGGGGGGACAGCAGATAAGGCTGGAAAGGCAGGTTGAAGCCAAATTTTGGTAGGTTTTAAATAAGAATCTGCCAGAGTTGGGACTTTCTCTCATGAGCAAGGGAGTCATTAAATTTTGAGCAGGTAGGAGTGTCATGACTGAATTTAAATTTTAAGAATGCCAATCTGGCCTTATTTTAAAAGCGAAAACCACAGAACTCAGGATCTTTTGGTTTAAGCCCTTCCTCTCACAGATGAGGTACAGAGAGGGTGAGAGCCTTTTCTTACAGAGAACAAAAATTTCCTGACTACAAATCTGTTTTCTACAATTTTTTTTTTTTTTTTTTGAGACAGAGTCTCACTCTATTGCCTGGGCTAGAGTGCCGTGGCATCAGCCTAGCCCACAGCAACCTCAAACTCCTGGGCTCAAGCGATTCTCCTGCCTCAGCCTCCCGGGTAGCTGGGACTACAGGCATGCGCCACCATGCCTGGCTAATTTTTTTTTTATATACATATTTTTTAGTTGTCCAGTTAATTTCTTTCTATTTTTAGTAGAGATGGGGTCTCTCTCTTGTTCAGGCTGGTCTCAAACTCCTGAGCTCAAACGATCCGCCTGCCTCGGCCTTCCAGGGTGCTAGGATTACAGGTGTGAGCCACCATGCCCGGAGTGCTTTCTACAATTTTTAAAATTTTAAATTAGGGTGGCATATAGCCCTCTGCGGGAGTAGATACATTGTGGAATGCAGCTCTCTAACGATAAAAGCAGAGATATATGTTGAAGGGTGTCAAGAATGTGCACCTGGACCTCAATTATACTCAGTAAACTAAAGTGCTAAAATAATGGTTTTACTACACTCCAGCTCCAATTTGATTCTGGCACTGAAATAAGGAGTACCCAGATCAGGCTAGTAGACAAAGGGAGAGAAGGGGCAGTTTAAATACAAACAAGCAGTATAATCCAATAGAGAGAAAACTGAATGAATAGTTAGAAGATTTAGATGCTAGTCTTGGTTAGCAGTGTTTATGGAAGAAGCCAAATGATTGCCTCATCTCTTCCAAGGTTCAATAGTAATAAAGCAAGTCACAAATTTTTTAGTTGATCATTTGGAATTTGCAATGTATTTTCCAAAGAAACAATTTTATAAAAAGGTGGTTAGTTTCCCAGAGTATCCTTCAGGAACCTATATAAATCCCAACATAGCTCAAATTACTTCATATTTTGCAATGAGAAATATAAATATTTTTGCAACACTAATGAATAAGCAAAACAGAAACACCAAACTCATTATTGTGGGGATTTTAAATGGAAAACATTGAATTATAAGAGGATATAGAACTGAAGGTTGTAGAGACTATGAAAGAATTACTTCTAGGTACTTTCAAGGTCATCTGAGGTTAATCGCACTGACTCACAAACAGAAAGGCAGAGGGGTGGGAAAGGGAAAGAAAGTATGAGCTGAGCGTGTTTTTAAGGAGGATGATATAACCCGTGTTGAGAGGGTGAAAGAATGGGCCAGGCTGGAAAAAGCCAGGAGTGCAATACCACTCCGAATCAAAGGGAGAAAAAAAGGAGGTTGTGACCAACATATCAGTACAGGGGTCATTAATCTAGATTCTAGGAGATTAGGCTGGAAGTGAGTCCAGAAAATAGATCTGAGGCAGTTAAGTTCAAGGAGAACAGCGGGACAAATGTTCAAAGCAGGGTCAAAGATTCAGGGTATTAATTCCCACAGGTACAGAGGCAGGAATCCAGATGGAAAGCTCTAGCTGGAGCCCCAACTCAGCGCACTCAGGGTCCAGATTTACAGCCTCCCAAGACACTTGAGATTCCTTAGCTCCTGCAGCCAAGATTGGCTCCAGACTGTAGGTGAAGGAGGAGTTCAAAGGGCAGGAGCCAGGCAAAAGCCGGCAGACTGAACCAGAGTTAGAGAATGATAGAAGGAAATAGGTCTAAAGTTGTTGCGCTGGTTCAGATAAACAGGAAGAGGAGACCCTCAGGAGAAAATGGCAGCAGAGTGCAAAGCAAGGGAGCCAAGAAAGGGACAGTGAGAAATCGGTGACCACCACCAGGGGGCACCTCCAGTTCTAGGACAGCCTTGTTGATTTGCAGGACTTGGCAGTGGCGTGGAAGAGGGAAGAGGGCAATAGACTGGCCTGTAAATGGGGGTGGTGTGTGTGTGTTTGTAACCACATTCAAACATACTGCAGTATATGCAGAGTAGCCAAATATTCTCACCTTTCTGCTTCCTGGTATTATTAACATCCTGGGTGCTATTATTTCTAGGCTGGCTAGTAGTTACAATTCTGGGGCCAGGAAGAAGGTTAAACGATAACAAAAGATAAAGAAAAAAACAGTAATACTTAAAAAAAAAGAAGAAGAAGAAGAGGAAAAAGTGTGGAAAGTCAAACTATCTGAGGAAATGAAAAAAGATAGAAGAAGAAAGTCCAGAAAACATCTAATGCAGGTTATGTGATGAATTCCAAGGTGGAATTACCCTTTTCCCATCCTATCTATTATTGGAATATCTACAGAGTAGCTGAGCTTTATAAACACACAAAAACATAGTCTTTGCCTTTAGGAGCTTTAGATGTGTGCTCGTTTTTGTCAAAGAGTAAATAAAACACTTGGTAGAGTTGGGATCCATTTAAAATAATCGAATAGCTCCAGGTAATGAATAGCAGAACTTTTGGGGCTGTTTCCATGCCAGGAGAGAGGGGAGGGAGACGAAGATGAGGGTTAGAAGATGAAGTATTTTGAGATATATGCAAATATACATTTTCCTTAAAAACATGTTTTCTAAATGCTGCCTTCTAAAAATACAAAAGGTTATTAGAATAATCAAATATGATGAGGTGAGAGAGGAGTGGGGGAGAATTACCCAGACAGCCCACTCCAAAATCTTTCACGTAAATTCGTTCCTCATGCTTGCCATTCTCTTCAGATTTTACACTACTTAAAGGCAGAAGATCTTTGATTTAACAACCACTGTACACCACTTTGTGATTGTGTCTGTCACTCAAGAAGTACTTGATTAATTTTCGAGGCGCATCAGGGACAATGTTTGCTCTCTGAGAGGCGGTCTGCAGAGCACAGGTAAGGCCCTAGAACGCAAGCGCAATGACCAATACGAATATCTGAGCATTCAATGTACTTTTCCCAAACTTCTCGTCTGTTTTTGAAGTGGTTTTTTCCCCTCTTCGGGTTTAGCAGAATTCCAACGTACTATCGCAGTTAACATTTCTAAAGCACACACCTCAACCCCCTTCCCCCGGAGCCCATTCCCATGGCCTAGGCGAGTAGGTCTCCACCCCACCAGAGCACACCCCCAGGTCCCCGACTCCTCTCCCCATCCCCCCAGCTTCCTAACCGCATGGTGAGACTCTCCAGGCAGCCTTCCTCCAGTGCGGGCAGTCGCAGGGCTCCAAGCCCGGCTACCCTAGGTCGGCCACACGTGTCCATTCCCTGGGGTGGGGGTGGGGGTCGCTCTTCCCGCTTGGCTGCTGATTGGTGCCTCCCCCTACCCCACCCTTCCCGCCGCACTCCAGCCTCCATCCTACTCAGTTCCAGCTTAACCAGCCCCACCGCCTTCTTCTCTCTGAGAAAAGAGCCACTTTAGAGCTCCTTGAAGCACCATTCTCGGCTGCAATAAAAGCGTGGAAGAACAGGTGGAAACCACCTCGTTTCACTAGGCCTCATATTTCTAGGGTGGCCAGCCCCTCATTCTCCGGTACTACCCTCAACATCAATAATAACTGAACTCTCCCACACGTGCACGTTTCTGGACCTAGCCCCTAGGAAAGCACCACCCAGCGAGCCCTTTAAAAGGACGCGACCACTAAGGCCACGTGGGGGGTGGGAGAGACCCTTTTTGTCCTCCCTCAGCAAAGTCCTTGAACTCCTCAGTCCCAAACACCTGGGAAGCGCAGCGCGTCTCCTAAAAGTTAACGGGGGACACTCCGCTCCCTTCAGGTCACGCACTTCTTGCCTCTCGGGGTGCTCAGTCTCCTCTCCCCTCCCCCTTCTCTTCCCGTGCAGCTGTCCGGGATGGGGGTGGGGAGTGGGGGCGGGGGTTGTTGTTGTGATGAGGGACGGCCCCGCCCCCTCCTCGTGGGCGGCCCCTCCCCCCGGCCCTCTGCTCGGCCCCCTCCCCCGCCCCCCGGCCCCATCTGTTTTCCCCAGCGGTGAGTTGATTACATTGTACCGGACCGGGGGCGGCCGAGGCAGCCGCAGGATGGGGCGTGTGCGCGGACCCCGCCGGCAGCCGGAGCCGCAGCAATCTCAGTGAGTCGGGCCCCGAGCCGCCCCCGCCCGGCCGCCCGCCCCCGGCTCATGCTCACGCCGAGCGGCGGCAGCAGCGGGACTAGCAGCGTCCGCCGCGCCGCCGCCCCCGCCCGAGGAGTCGAGCGCTGAGGCGCTGCGCCGCGGCGGGAGTCCGAGGCGAGCGGGGCCGAGCGCGGGCAGCGTGGGGCCGCCGAGGCGCGCTCCGAGCCCGGGGCCGCCGCCGGCTCGGCTGGGAGATGTGCCCGGAGGAGGGCGGCGCGGCCGGGCTGGGCGAGCTCCGCTCCTGGTGGGAAGTGCCGGCCATCGCGCACTTCTGTTCGCTTTTTCGCACGGCGTTCCGCCTGCCGGACTTTGAGATCGAGGTGAGTGGCCGCGCGGGGCGGACGAGGCGGCGCGCGCTGCGCCCTTTTCTCCCGGTGCCCCCCAGGCGTCCCGGGGACGCGGT
Source organism: Lepilemur ruficaudatus (assembly GCA_963574885.1). Taxonomy (NCBI): domain Eukaryota; kingdom Metazoa; phylum Chordata; class Mammalia; order Primates; family Lepilemuridae; genus Lepilemur; species Lepilemur ruficaudatus. The sequence goes on along the minus strand of CAUYRT010031820.1, from coordinate 3,761 downwards.
GTGGGAGGGAGCGGGGGCCCGAGAGACTTTCGCCGGGAGTCGGAGCCGGGAGGAGGGCTGGGAGGCGAGGGCACGAGGCGCGGCGGCGGCGGCCCGGCTCTGCCCCGGGCGCCAAGTGCGGGCGCCGGGCTCGGGACGCTCGCGCGGGCGGCCGTGGTGCGGACGGCGCTCCGGGGGAGGCGCGCGAGTCGGCGCTTTTGTGGGAGCGGGACCGGCGCTCTCCCGGGACTTCTCTGGAGGGGCTGAGCGTGGGGCGAGAGTGCGTGCGCTCTCCCCTCCCGGTGCCATTGAAGCGGCGAGCCAGCTGCTCGGGCGGGGGCGGGGACAGGGACGGGTGCGGGGGGGCGCCGGCGCGGGATTAGGTCGGACCCGAGCGGGAGGCGGCCCAGGGCGGCGGGCTGGGGGCCCCGCGGAGCCGGGAGTGGCTCCCCCACTTGGGCGGGCGCGCGAAGGGACGCCGCACTTTGCCGACTCCCGGAGGCCCGCACTTCTCGGGGGGTGCTTCGGGCTAACTTCGGACCGGCGGGGCCGGGGCCTGGACGCGGGGGCGCGCTCTTCTCGGGGGAGCCGCCCGGCGCCGAGCCCCTGTGCGGGGCTCCGAGGCTGCGGAGGGAAAGTTTGGGACTCCGTTATTCTTTAACAGCTCCTTTTCTCTGGGAATATACAGCTCTCTTTATCCCGGGAGCTCTTTTGAGTTGATTCCGCCACCATTATCCCTGCGGGCGAGCGTGGAGGAAAGGGATGGCTTTTTCTGGCCAGGCCGAAGGTGCTTTGAGACCCGAGGCTTTGTGATAATCGGACTGAAATCGGAGGGTCCCAGGAGCACGGATGGTGACGGGAGCTGGAGGAACGGAATGCACACGATGGCCCAAACCAGTAGCCAGCCCCAGCAAGCATCTTCCTTTATTTTTATTTTTGGAAGGGGTGTGAAATAGTTGATTGGTTGGCAGGTTGAATTGCTTTTTCTCCTAGGGCAAGACGTGTAGTGACTCACCTCTCACCTTTGGACAAAGGTGAATGGAAACTGTGTTGGTCAGTTTTTGTTCCCAGTCCTGCCAGTGCGTTCGCGGACGGAGTAATCAAAATTAGAATCACTCTTTTGGAGGAGGAAATTGTGTTGCCTCCCCGAAGCCTTGTATCTTACTTTCTGCCATTTTCCGGTTGATTTTAATTCGTTTACTCTTAAGGTCTTTGCTTCACCTTTATTTTTAGATGCGGTCGTGTTTGTTGAAATACCATTTGCTTCTCATATGAATGAAGTGTGGGAATTTGCTCTCGTTGGAGTTAATGAAGTCGGGAAAATAAAAAGATCAAAAGGGTTGGGGATGGGAGAGTGAAGAGGAATGTACACTGATAAACTAGGTCCACTTGCTGGCTTTTGGCGATTCTTAGTTCCTTAAGCTGGAGTAAAACAATGTGATGAAATCGTAGGCTTCTCTGGTTTTTAGGAAGATGTAATCGTTTAGGCGTTTTATGCAGCACCACAGCATTTGTTTTCAAAGTTTGAGCATGAATGTTAACAAGCATGATTTCTATAATAAAAAATTCCCTGAGACAACTGTTAATATTGACTATAGAAGAGGAACTGCCACAGAAATTAAAGATTGGGAATCTTAAAAGTCAGGAGATGTTTAATGATTATTCTGATGCGCTGCGTTTTCTTTTAGTTGGTGTAAAATCGTGAATAGTTTATATCCTGCCGCTCAAAATGGTGGCTGTGGTGGGAGGTGTTGACTGTGACAGTGCCATTTTGGATGCTGGTATGCTGTCCCGTAGTCCTTTTTCTTTCTTCTAAGATAGTAAAGTTGAGGTGATGCTGAGATTACAAGTTCAAGGTTTAAGGATCATAGTATTCTAAAAATACTGTTGGAAAAACAGCATTCATCTCTCAAAATCCATGTATTTCCATTTCGTTGATGGAAAAATAGAGGTAACTCATTTTGACTTAAGTACTACAACGTATCTAGAGTAACTTATAAATAACTTGTCTTCTGTTGTAAGAAGTAAACTTATAGTTTCTCAGAATTAGTTGGTTTAATTCGTAAAGGAAACGTGCGCTGATTAAAAAGGTCAAACTTATATGTATAACACAAATGAAAAATCATTTTAGTTTACATGGTGAATAGTGAGGGTTATATTTGATCAGGGTAAACGACTGTCTTCTCTTTTGATTCAAGTATTTCTTGGAAATGACTTCTTTTTGTTAAAATGTATGCTATTTGAAATACATGCAACACAGATGAATAGATTCCAACATTTACACATTTTAAGAACTGTCCATACCTGTTTTACTTGGAGATGTTCAGTAAATGGGTAACAAATGAGAATGACTTTTTCCCCCTACAGTTCTTCTATAATCTATTTCATGTTAGGTATGTTTTAATGTGGCTAATGCAATTTTTTTTTTTTTTTTTTTTTTGAGACAGAGTCTTGCTCTGTCACCTGAGCTAGGGTGCAGTAGTGTTATCCATCATTAGCTCACTGCTGCAACCTCAAACTCCTGGGCTCAAGCAATCCTCCCACCTCAGCCTCCCAAAGTGCTAGGATTACAGGTGTGAGCCACCTGGCCCAACTAATATTGTAAATTCTAACTTAAGGTTTTCAGTAGTTATCAAAAAATTAAAATTTTTAAAATTAACTTATAGACCTCTAACAAATTTGACTCATTGACAGTGCAGAGCTCATTGAAAACATCATCAATTTTGGTTCTCTAAGTATAAATAAATTATTTTTCTTAGGTGATTTTTTAAAAAAATTGAATAGTTTATTGTCCTGACAGTTTGAGAAACAATCCCTTGGTTAGACTTTATGATGCGGTAGAAGACCCTTATAAAAGGAAAAGAACAATTCTAATGCTGAGTTGTACCTGTTAGGCTATATGGAAAGGCCTTAAAATCTGAATTTATTGCAGCTTTAAAAGGTAAGAATGATGAATAATACCAAATGGTAGAAATTGGATATCCGCTTTTTCAGGAAACCAGTTTTCAATTGTGGGAAAGATTTTATCTTTGACCACCAGGTTGAACCCATGGATTTATAGAAAATTTAAGAAGTAGAATCCTCAGGGACTTGGCTTCTGTTTATCAAAAGTGAAGGAGTCTCTAAGATAGGTGAAGGGCTGAGAGGATTCATGCAGCAATTCTGCAAGAGGTTAAGACCTCCGACTTAGAGAACAGGTCCCCAAAGTGTGGACATTTTTATTTTTGTATGTAAAAAGCGTTTTTACCCCTAATGGAGTAATCAACCTTGAATGTACAGGATTTCTTTAGAAGAGTCAGCATATATGATTCTTGGTTTTAGGATATGTTTAAGGACTTGTATGCTGCTGGCCCCCAAATAAGGGTTCTTATAATCATGAGATTGAAAATCTGTGAGTATATTATAATAATAATGACTTATTTGAGTTGTTCAAAATTCCTAGTTTTAAAAATAACATGTAAACATTATGTAAAACTTGAAAATAGGCCTAGTGCGGTGGCTCACATTTGTAATCCTAGCACTCAGGGAGGCCGAGGCTGGGGGGATCGCTCAAGGTCAGGAGTTCTAAACCAGCCTGAGCAAGAGTGAGACCTCGTCTCTACTATAAATAGAAAGAAATTAATTGGCCAACTAAAAATATATAGAAAAAATGAGCTGGGCATGGTGGCGCATGCCTGTAGTCCCAGCTACTCGGGAGGCTGAGGCAGTAGGATTGCTTGAGCCCAGGAGTTTAAGGTTGCTGTGAGCTAGGCTGACACCACAGCACTCACTCTAGCCCAGGC
>CAUYRT010031818.1:0-33350 GCA_963574885.1 Lepilemur ruficaudatus | reverse complement strand
TGAGACACTTCATTTAGCATAATGGTCTCCAATTCCATCCAAAAGTTGCTGGGAAAAATATTATTTCATTCCTTTTCATGGCTCAGTAGTAGTCCATGGTATACATAAATCATATTTTCTTTATTCACTCATCAGTTGATGGGAACTTAGGTTGACTTCGTATCTTTGCAATTGTGAATTGTCCTGTAATAAACATCCAGGTGTAGGTGTCTATAATAAAATGACTTGTATTCCTTGAAGTAGATACCCAGTATCAGGGTTGCTGGATTAAATGGTAGATCTACTTTTAGTTCTTTGAGGAATTGCCATACTGTTTTCCGTAGAAGCTGTACTAATTTACAGTCCCACTAACAGTGTATAAGTGTTCCTTTTTCATGTATCCATGCCAACATCTACTGTTTTTTGATTGTTTAATAGTAGCCATTCTGATACTGGTAATGTATCACATTGTGGTTTTAATTTATACTTCCCTGAAGATTAGTGATATTATGCATATTTTCATAGGGTTATTGGCCATTTGTCTCTCTTCTTTTGAGAAGCATCAGTTCATGTCTTTTCCCACTTTTTAATAGTTTTGTTTGCTTTTTTCCTTGTTGATTTGCTTGAGTTGTTTGTAGATTCTGGTTATTAGCCCTTTACCAATTGGATTTGGAATGAGAGTTTGGTTCAACCTGTCCATCATCAACAAAATACAGAAGCTTTCTTAAAAGAGAAGGGACGGTATTATCTTGCTTACTAATACAAACAACTATTATCCTTAATTTTAAAATGCCTTTTATTTGGTTTAAATAAAGCATTACAGTGAATTTTTAAAATACAATGACCTAAATTTGGAGAGCTGCCTGTACCCCAAAACCCCATTAAATGCTCTGAAGATGGGCCAGTTTGAGAAACACTGACTGAGGTTCTCCCCTGTCCCCATCCTTCCTTCCACTGTGGTCTCTCAACATTCCAGTTCTGTACGGAAGTCTGGGTTTCGGACATCGGTATGTGCAGCTCCTCTTGCACAAGTCTGGTGAAAAAACTTTAACAGGGCAGGAGAACAATGAGACCCTCACTCATGTAAACATATTGGCAACGTTGCTGATTTACGGGCAAGATTTTTGGGTGTTCTTTAGAGCTGCCATGTAGCAGTTAGCCATAATGCAAACACTCTGCTCTCTGAGAAAGGCATTGCAAAGAAAAGAATACAGGACCTAGGAGAGGAACAGAGAACATGTGTATTATATTCTGAGCATATTTGTATGCATGAGTGCCTTTTGACATGGCGAAAGCAGATTTCATATCAATATTTACATTAAAAAAGCAAAAGTACCATCCAACTTAATGAGAATTTGAAGCCTCTTCTTGCTGTCACTCTCACTTGAAAAGAGCTGTCAGTCAAATAATTTTTTTTTCTTATTGGAGAGACGCTTCCTTTGGAAGGCTATGTTTTTCTTTTTTAGGCTGCAACATGCTTCACAACTTAAAAGTGCTCGTCTTCCTGAAATCACGTGGGTTTCATTTTTCAAGCCTTGAATTAGAAGGATGGTGCCCTGAATAAAAATATATCCACGGGGAAAGGATTATTGGCAACTCAGAAATGTTAACCCAGTTCATTTGGCGGTAGTGCGGCGACTGGGGCTGATATAGTAATCTAATGCATAGTTTTAGAAACCATAATTGTTTTGCTTAAGGTAACATGGAAAGGAATGCTTTTCCTGACAGCTCAGCAGGGCTCCCAAGTGTAATTATCAGAATGGTAGAGACCGAGAGAAAAAAAAAATCAGTTCTATGTCATAGTGAAACCTATTGCTAAGGTTTTTCTTTAAAAAAGGAAGACGTAAGAACAAGCAAACCCCAGGACTCCTGAGCATGTCTACAAGGTGTAAGCAGAGAAATCTAAATCAAACTGCATTTAAAGATTTCTAAGAGAAGTTCCCAACCCAACTACTTTAACCCTTTCTAGAATGCTGTGTGTTCTCTGCACTGACCCCAGGGTTAAGACATAATAACTCATGAATAGAATTGCCAGCCAGGCATGGTGGCTCACACCTGTAATCCCAGCATTTTGGGAGGCTGAGGTGGGAGGAGATTGAGCATGGGAGACCAGCCTGGGCAACATAGCAAGACCCCATCTCTAAAAAAAGTAAACAAATAAAAACAGCTGGGTGTAATGGTATGTACCTGTAGCCCCAGCTACTCAAAAGGTTGAGGAGGGAGTATCATTTGAGTCCAGAAGCTCAAGGCTACAGTGAGCGAAGATGGTGCCACTGTACTCCAGCCTGGGTGACAGAGAGAGACTCTGTCTCAAACAACAAAATAACAAAACAAAACAAAAAACGTGTTCTTCCTTTCTCTTTGCTGTAACAACAACTAGCAGATATTCTTTTGCGTGTGTGTGTGTGTGTGTGAGGACTCTTGACATTTCAGTTCGTAATTTAGTTTGGGTTGGCTTTGTCAGTTTCTTTTAGCAGGTGGCAGTGACAGGTGGCTTGAAGCCTGCGGCACACACAGCCCCACCTGGCATTTCTCTCCAGGTTCCCTTAAGGACTCCCTGGTCAGTGCTGATGCTGACTAGCCTCGAACTCTCTGCCTAAGTCACATCTGCTTAGCGCTCTGAGCTCCCTGACATGGGGCAGCAAAGTTGGCTGCTGCTGTCAGCTGTCTTGGAATTAGAAAATAAGAGGGGCGCGGGACCCCTGTCTCCTCATCGCCCTGGGGCTGCCCCGTTCCCATTTCTCACTGCCATGGGCGTCCGCACTGCGAGGCGAGGCCCTTCCACCCGCAGCCGCGCCTCGACCGAGTTCTCCACGTGCCGTCCACACCCGTCTGCCCTCGCGCACACCCCTCGCCTTGCGCCCGGGCAACAGTGTGTGACTCTCCCACTTCAAGGTTCTGCAGAATAACAGCGCGATGCGGTGTGGCGGGAAAACCACGCTCTTTGAAGTTTGACACGGTTTTGTGACCTTCCCACAGTTGCCACTCTGCAAGGTCGTTGCAAGGACCAGGAATGAAAGATGTGAAGCTCCGGGACATGGTGATCCCCAGAACGGGGGGTCAGTTTCATCAACGCTGGCTTTTGTTTGTCTGTTCGAAGAGGCACACATGACAGTGACATAACCATCTTCTCTTTTTACCTCTGCCCTGAGGCATTCACTGACTACCCGTTTTAGGTTGATCCTCCCTAATCCAGAACGTTCTGTTCCTCCCCTCCCGCGGTGCTGTGCGTGTGGGAGAATGAGCCCCCTGGTGGCCACCCGGAGGAAGCGCTGCAGTTAATTTCAGCTTCTCTCTTTCAAGTTTTTTTTTTTTTTCAAGTTTGTTTTTTTAAAGATGAAAAATCACACCTTGGCCTGGATGCTGTGAGGTGTGTTAGGGGAGAGCTGAGGTCACAGGAGATGAGATAGGGAACGTGGCTTCAAGGAGTTAAGGTATCCAACGGTCTCAATTTGCCAGGAAATAAAGGATTGCCCGGGACCCCGACTTTCAGTGCTGAAATCCAGCCAGTCTCAGACAAACCAGGACAAGTTGGTCCCTCTAGGTTTATCCCATTCTCTCTGTTGCTGGGCAGAGGCCAGCCCCTAAGAGTTAAAACGCAGGGCTGGCGGTTTAAATGGGAGCAAGGATGGAGAACAGGGTAGAGAATGGTGCAATTTCCTTCAAGGATGGGGGCGGAGGGGCCCACCAGGGTGGGCCTGGGAGGGGGGGCCGCAAGTTGGAGGAAGTTATTAACATGAGGACACTAGGTCCCTCAGTCGAGTCTAAACACTGATCCAGCTTCGTCTCAATTGCTCTAGGAATGGTCTTCATCAAAAGAAAGCCCTATGCAGATTTATGAACTATTGGATAATTTGTTTTTCTCTTTTGGCAAGAGGATTCCTAGGAGGTTTCTCTCTCCACCAAGGATCTGACAGGTGGACGGTTACCTCCCGAAGGGACAGAAGGGGACACCTAAGTCGTCCTTTTCCTCCCCCACTTCTTCACTGACTTAAAATTAATATCCTCTACTTAATCACTGAAGCTAAGAGAATCCTGATGGTTTAGTCATGTGGTATAGAGCAGGCACCGTGTCCTACAGAGATTGGAAAGAAGACTAAGAACCATCGTCTGCAATCACAGGGGCTGGAAATTAGCCAGGACCACACAGGTCACTCACCACTCAGGTGCAGGTGTTTTAGAGAATGAAACACAGCAGCCTTCCAACCTGTTTCATATCAGTTTCCAAATTACCCAAATGCTACCTTTGTTGCTCCTTGGAGCTTGCTTTTGCAAGGACTTGGCCAGTTCGGTCCTGCCCAGTGAATCAAAGCTGATCAGATTACACAGTAAAAGAGCCTGACTTTTTACCCCAAGACTTTTGAGTCGTCTATGGTAATGCTGCATGGAGGAAATTTCTTAGGTTATTATGGAAGAGTGGTTTCCAACTGGGGCGATTTACTCCCCCCTTACTCCTCCTACGGATATGCGGCAATGTCTGGAGACATTTTGGCTTCCCCAACTTGGTGAGTATAACTGGTATCTAATGGGTGGGGGCCGGGGGCTGCTAACTAATCCTACAATGACAGGACAGCCCTACACCAAAGAGGTCCCCAGCCCCAAATATCAATAGTGCTGAAATTGAGGAACCCTGCAAGAGGGCATGAATCTGTCAGGTTCTTCTGATCTCAATTTTTTTTTCCAACATGGAGAAAGAATGACTCCACAATGAATGGAGCACACATCACCTTCTTACTTTGAGGGTGAGTTTTTTATTTTTATGTTGTTGCAATAGATTCATATTGACACTTTTCCAAAAATGTTGAACAAAAGCAGGATATAGAATATAGTAAGCATGGTGTTGAGAGACGTAATTTCATGCATTTCTTGTGAGCAGTGGAAAGAACTGAGTTATCATAAATCAGTGTAGTTCAGGTAGCAGATCAAAGTTTCAAATCCAAGATCATAGATCTGTGGTCAAATGCAGGGGATAGCCAAGAAGACGGTTCAAATGCAGAAGTGAAGTACTGTGAAAACTCAATTATGTAGCCTCCAATCTCTGCTGATTTATACATGGTGGCTTACAGTTGATCTGATCAAAGTAGTAGCATTAATTAAATTTTTGAAAAGGCCAAGAAAGACATTTACAAGATGAGGCTGAAGCATTTTGTAGTGCTGAAAATAAGAAAGTGGTCAAACAATAATAATAATAATAATAAAGACAATGGAGATATGTCCAAGGGACATATGTGTGAGCTAACTGCAAGATTTCCCAGTGGCCAAAGCTGGAACAAATTTCAGCAACAAAAATAAAATAGTACTGGATTATAAACCAAAGCATAAAATAACTATTTCTGAGTCTGTACTGATATAAATAAATGGGGAAGAGTAGGTAAATCTCCCATGCAGAAGAATTCCAACTAATTTACTTAGCTACTCCACCCTCAAGGAGGTGAAACATAACTCCCCACTCCTTAAGTGTGAGCTACTTGCAGAGTGACCTTTTTTCCCAAGAATAATGGAAAGGGTGAAGAAAAAAGAGTGAATTTCTAGAAGAGATGCCTGACAAGCACTGCCCCAGCTGGGTGCTTGAGGTCAACATGGACAGTGATAAATCATGTTGGTAGCACGTACCCTTGCTATGGTGTGCTGAGAATGGCCCTTCACCTCTGTGGTCTTCCTCCCAACCACACGGGACCCCAGTCAGGTGTTTTTTCCCAGTCTGTGGCTTCTCTTCAATGCTTAAAAAAAAAAGTCTTATTACATATGCATATATCCCTAAGTAATATGTTGTTTAGTGTTTCTTGTTTTAAAGATAAAATTCACATATTATACAATTCACCCATTTAAAGTGCACAGTTCTGGCTGGGCACGGTGGCTCACGCCTGTAATCCTAGCACTCTGGGAGGCTGAGGTGAGTGGATTGCTCAAGGTCAGGAGTTCGAGACCACCCTGAGGAAGAGCGAGACCCCGTCTCTACTACAAATAGAAAGAAATTAATTGGCCAACTAAAAATATATAGAAAAAATTAGCCGGGCATGGTGGTGCATGCCTGTAGTCCTAGCTACTCAGGAGACTGAGGCAGAAAGATCGCTTGAGCCCAGGAGTTTGCAGTTGCTGTGAGCTAGACTGATGCCATGGCACTCTAGCCTGGGCAACAGAGTGAGACTCTGTCTCAAAAAATAAATAAATAAATAAATAAAAATTAAGGGCACAGTTCTGTCTTTTAATATATTCATAGGGTTGTGCAACCATCACCGCAATCTAATTTTAGAACATTTTTGTCCTAAATGAAACTCTGTACCCGTTAGCAGTCAGTCCCCATTCCCGTATTCTTGCCACCCCCAAGAAACCATTAATCCACTTTACATACATTGGTTAATTAATTCTCACACTAATATATAAAGTAAGAACCTGTATTGTCTCTATCCCCCACAGATGAGGCAACTGAGGCCCAGAGAGGTGAAGGTCTCACAGTTAATAAAGAGAGGAAGCGATTACCCAACCTAAGGCAAGAACAGCGGTCACAGGAGACTTTCCCTGCACAGGGGCAGACAGTAAGTATTAATATTTTCAGCTCTATGGGCCACACAGTCTCCACTGCAACTACTCATCTCTGCTGTTGTAGAGTAAGTGCAGCCATAGACAGCATGTCGACAAATTGGTGTGTCTGTGTTCAAATAAAACTTTATTTATAAAAACAGTTGGAGGGCCAGATTTGGCCTGCCGGCTCTAGCTTGTCAGCTCTTGAATTGAGCTGTCATCAAAAGCCTTGCGTCCACCTGGATGGTTCTCTCCAATCCCCTTTCTCTGCTGCCCTAGACCCAGATGACCATTATCCTCAAGTTTGTATTTACCACCCTCTGACTTTAAAAAACAGCATTTTCTTACATAAGCTCTGCATCATCAAACAATATGTTACTTTGTTTTACTTGTGTTGAGCTCTAAAAATGTCATCATACCATGTATGGTCTTCAGCTTTTTAAAAAATTCAATGTTATGTTTCCAACGTTCATGAGCATGTCACATACTTCACAGCATGAGTGTACTTTAAGTATTTTATCTATTTTCTCCTTGAGGGGCATGCAGGTTGTTCACAGTTTATTTGCTATTATAAAAAATCCTGCTAGAAGCAGAATTGCTGGGTTAGAGGATAAAAAAGTTGTGTGTGTGTGTTTTTTTAAAGATGCCTGGGCTTTGTCATCTTGGGCAAGTTGCTTCATCTCTTTCTGAAGACTTTTTTTTTTTTGTGGCCTATGTAAAATGAAGATAATAATGGTATCCACCTCATAGCATCGTTGTGAGGATTCAGTGAGATAATCCCTGTAGATTTCTTAGCACGGAGGTAGTACAGTTTAGAAATATAAGAACTTTTTTTCCTCACTCTATATTTATTTGTCGGTTGACTACTATCCACTAGGCTGCGGAGTCAGGAAGGGGAGGGCCTGGGTAACTTACCTCTGAAGCTGCAGCATCTACCGTGTCTCAGTTTTTAAAGAAGTGTGTGTTGAACAAACGAATGAAGCAATGACTGAAGAGATGTGTGATGTGAGCAGAACTGTGGCCCCACGGGCTGCAGACGCTGGTGCCAATGACCCGGGTGTCTTGTTTTTGAGCATTGGGGTTGCAGAAGATGGCCAGCCTCAGACTCTCTCTGGGCAGAGTGCTTGGTTTGGCTCTGACTGCGTTCGTCAGTAATTCCCTTGACTGTTTCTGCCTCAGGAGAAGGCATGCAGGTTGACAGTCCGAGTCTTGCAGATGCAGAGTCTCTAAGTGGCTTCTTTCCACCTGTGAATAGCAGGTGAGCTGTGGAAGAACTCGTTGTCACAGGGAACAGGACTGTAACATTTGCAGGTCACATAAGCCGCAGTCAGTAACGCGCATTGTTTAGAAAGGATTGCCAATTAGCGTTGAGCCAATTTCCTTTCAGAGGCCGAAAGCACACTCACAGGAACTCAGCTGTTTGGATTTCATAAGTATATCCGTATAGACACACGTATATATCATTTCTTAATACAAACACATGACACTGTGGGTTTGTATATCTCTTTTTGAAATACAAATCAGATCCTAGGAATACTATAGAAAAAAATGCTCCACCAGTGAAGTTTTTATTCTTTGATAATGATCTTTTGAAATGCAAGTTTGTGTTTCAACAAGATAATTCTTATTCCTGGGATTTTAGTTCTAAAGGAACCTTCCTTGGATAACAAGGGTGCATTTTCTAATCCTTTTCTTTATAGCTATAAAAGATAGCTGTTGCATCTAGTTTAATCCTGCCTCATAATCATGAATTAATGCTGCCTGTACTTGTGTGGACTCATTAGATTTCCTGGGCGTGTAAGCAATAACAGTAGCAAAGCAGGCTAGCTACCAACGTAGCTGCCAAGGTCAAGTTTGCCATAAGAGTCCTGAATTCTCTGTCTGTGCAGACCCAGCAAGACATTGTCAGAGCTGGCTCATAGACCGTGATTGGTGACTCTGTTTGAAATTCCAGGTTTTCCGTCACAGTGTTAGACGTGATGAATGGGCTGGGATCTGATGGTTAATAACTGCCATCGCCGACAGCTAGAGAATCCTTCAGGCTGAATTAGGGTGAAATACCAAGAAAGTGCTATGTACTCACAAGTTCTGGGAAGGCTATACAGATTAATGGGCAATTTTTTCCAAATACAAAGATTTTTCATTCCCTTCTTGACCTACCCCTATCCCCTACCGTCCTCCCAGGATTCTGACAACCATGTCCTGCAAATTGCTCACTGGTTTTTCAGCCGAACAGCATCCTTCCACATTTTAAATAAAGACATCTGTCTGTATTATTTAGTCAAGAGGGTAAAAATTATGGACTGTGGAAGGCACCTAAAAAGAGGTTGACATTGAGATGTAAGATTTCTTTATGACAAATGTTCTGTTTTTCCCTGTAAATAATGTCTTCATTAATTCTTGCCACTAGTTGGTGCTAGGATACCATTCAGTAAGCGTTCAGTTGCATGGAATCAGCCACGATTAGTCACCCTGAGTGGGTCCTTCCTTTTTGGTTCACATGTGCCCTTAATGTCATTGCCACTGTCTGGCTTGTCAATACAGAGGAAGCAGTTCCTGCCTTCCTGCCCAGGGTGTTTGCCACCCCGGGGCTGCTCTCGCAGACATCGAAGGGATTTCCTTTTGAATGAGATGATCTTTAAAGTCTCCTTCAACACTAAGATTTTCTGATTTTATTATCACTTCTACTTGCAACACATAAACTTATTTTTATTATTCTTGAATCTTATCAATGGTGCCGGTTTTTTGGCTAGAGAGTTTTAAAGACAGGTGTCTAAATAAAAACACTAATCCCCAACTATGTGTTGTTCAAGTCCTCTGTAAAGGAAGAAGCAGGACTAGACAGCTGGCCAGAAACCTGTTTTATTTTACTATTTTACATTATAAAATATATATATGATGTAATTGCAGAATGTATATATTTTCTTATGAATTTATTATTATACCCTCAACTTAGCACACAGGGCTCTTCTTCTCTTCTCTGTTCCATATCTATATTTTTCTTATTCACTTTTCCCCCCTTTTTCTTGTCTTACTGTATTTTCCTGGACTCCCTTACAATATTGAATAGCAATGATCACAGCGGATGTCTTTCTCTTATTCCTGATAGCCAAGGACGAGCTTTCACCATTAATATATTTGCTGTAGGTGTTTAGTTTGCTAAGCTTTATCATAAATGTGTGTTAAATTTTATCCAATTCCTTTATCTACAACTGCTGAAGAAAGCATATAATGTTTTCCCTTTAATTTCTGAATGTTGTGAATAACATTAATCCACTTTTAAAATGATAAACCAACCTGACATTCCTGGTATAAACTTAACTTAGTGATCATATTTTATCTATTTTATATAATGCTGGATTTAGTTATTAATTTTTTGTTAGGATTTTTGCCTCTATGTTTACAAGTGAGATTGGCTGGTTATTTTTCCTTCTTTGGCTGTCTTCTTAGGGTGTAGTATTGAGGTTATGTTAACAGAGTCATTCAAACAGAGTTGAGTGATCTTTTCTCTGTGAAAGCGTGTGTGTGAGATTAGAATCATGTCTTCTATGAATGTTTGGAGAAAATCAGCAGTAAAGTCATGAGTGTGGAATTGTTAATGAAAAAATTTATTATCTATTCTTCAATGGTTGTAGAAATTTTCAAGTGTTCTATTTCTTCTTAAATCAGTTTTGCTAAGTCATTTTTTTCTAAGACTTTGTCCATTTTGTTCAAGTTTTCAAATTCATTGCCATATAATTATTTATCATATCTTATTTTCTGTTTAATGACTGTGGCACACGTATAGTGATATCTGGTTTTTCATGCCTAGTACTGGTTACTTGTGAATTCTCTCTCTTTCTGCCTTTTTTTAATCCCAGAAGTTTATCAATGTTACAATCTTTTAGAATAACTAACTTTAGGCTTTATTGATTCTGTCGTGTATTTGTTTTCTATTATTTCTGTTCTTTATTATTTCCTTCCTTGTGATTTTTTTGTGGGATCATCTTTCTGCCCCACTGCTAATGCCTACTTATAACTTGATTGCAGTTTTTAAGTAGTGATCATTTTACTGGTAATAAATAATAGCTGCTTAACTGTAATTCCATAGCTGGTTTGGTTGACTAGAGTGTATCACTAATTAGGCTAAGGTTGAAGTTTTGATTCTTCCTTGGGCTGAAGAACTTCCTTTGAGCCCACGGCTACAGTCAGCCACCTTACAGGGGTCCCTGAAAATGCCCCTGTAACTTTGGAGCATGTAAGTCTTTCACCGTTACTGGGAAAGAAAGAAAAAAACCAAAAAAACAGAAGTTCACATCCTACTACCTGTCGTTCACTTCTGTTATCTTCAACAAGTGAAGACTAGCAGATTGTATGACAAAAAAGCACAGGTTTTGAGAAAGAAAAGTTTCATCTGTTGATTTTAAAAATATGCTAATTCCATTTCTGTTTGAGTTTGATGTCTGTATCACCCTTCAGAATACTTAAGAAATGTTCACAAATTGAGTTTCATTTTATTCCTCTACTGTCATTATAAATTCTGCTTTAAAAGTCATTGAAATAGGTCAGAAACATCATTCCTTGCAATACTCTGAATTACTTTATCTGAGGAGTCAGCTATGGCATTTCTAAGAGTCACCTGGAGTGACTCCCCCTAGCGGGGATGGAGGGCAGAGAGTGTTCTCATGGGCAAAGTTCTGTGCTGCACGCGAGCAATTAAGCTTGTCAACAGCCCACGCTAGATTTGCCGGTCCCCAGTTGTAACTGGTATATGACATTGCATCGGAAATGGAGAGGTTCTACGGCCACTTACATCAGGAAATAAATAAAAAATAAAAAAAATTTAAAAAAGGAAATGGAGAGGAAACACGCTCTTGTCAGCTTGGCTAACAGGGATAGTTTACTCTTCCTGGCTTCCTGTGTAACGTTAGGCACCACACTGGTATGAAGACAGGAGTGTGAGTAAGACAGTTACAACATGGCCAAAAGAAGGTAACGATTATTTCCTATAATGTTGACATGTAACTTTTAGAAAATTCTTGAATGTTAGCCTGTCAATCACAAGGTGCTGAAAATTTGAAAAAGATATTAGTTTACTCTAAACTAAAACCAGAATATCAATCCTTTCAACTAACTGATTCAAAAATACAATCATAGGTACCTAGAAAAAAGAAAAAAAAATCCATCTATAAATCACACAAGATTATTTCAAAATGGACCAAAAATCTAAATTTTATTAATTAAAGTATGTAAGTACCAAAAGAAGAAAAAAATCCAATGGGTGAATTCCTTTGTAATCTAGGAGTGGAGAAAAATCTTATTATTTATGATCTGAAATCTAGAAGCAATTTTTAAAAAAGATTATAAATTGAACCACCAAACAGCAACAATAAAAAAACCTTTTAAATGGTGAAAATACTATAAGTAAAGGCAAAAGGCAAATAATAAACTTGGAAAAATGTTTTCCACTTATAGCACAGATAAAGAATTTATAGAGAGAGCTCCTAAAAGTTGAGAAAAGTCTGATTTTGTTTTAAATGGATGAAAGTTACAGTTCACAGAAATGAAAAGCAAATGCTCTTTTAAGATATAAAAAGATGCCCAGCCTTATAATAGGAGAAATGAGAAATCTACACTGAGATAATATTTCTTACCTACCCCACTTATAAAAATTTAAAACTTTGACATCAAACACTGTAGGTGAAGCTGTGGAGGAAACAGGAATTCTGATAAATTGTTAACGGGAATACAAAATATAAACTCTGCAGAAGGGAATTTGGCAACATCTAGCAAAATCCCACATGCATTTATCCTTGGATGCAGCAATCCTGTTTTTTAGGACTGTATCCCAGTGATACATTTGCAAACAAACAAAGACCACAAGAAACATAGAAAACTAGCTATTCATAAGTTCTGCATTGCAACACTATTTGTAAGGGCAAAGGATTGGAAACTACCTAAACATCCATCAATAGGGAAATGGTTGACTAAAGTAGGAAAAATCCACACCATGGAGCATAATGCAACTGTAAAAAAATAAGAGAAATAAGTAATATGTATTATACTTATACTGATATGGAGTGATCTCCAGGGTCTATTGGTAAAAGAAAAGACAATATCACTGCAAAACAGTGTATATAGTGTACCACCTTTTCAGTAAAGAAGAGGGAAAAATACACACACACACACACACACACACACACGCACAGATATTGGCTCCTACTTTCAATCAGAAACACAAGAAGGATAAACCAGGGGGGGAATATTGAGAGGACAAAGGAAAGAATGAGAGGTGGAAACAGTAAAGAAAATGAGACCTCTCTGAGTGTATCTTGCAATAAAGCTTTGACTTCAGAATCATTTAAATATCTTACATATTCAAAAAATAAAATTAAATCAAAAGTAAGGAAAGAAAACATTCCCTAAAATTTGAAAATAAATCAAAATTAGTACTAAATTATATATCAAATGGATTATTTACTGTAAAAAGAGGTAGTTCAAGTTACTGTTGGATGCAGTATTTGGACTGTACCTCATTAGTGAAATATATTCTGAGGTCAAAAAAGAACTGCAAAGAAAATTTAAACTTCATTCAATAGTTTTTTTGTTAGTAGCAATGCTGGTACTGTAATTTTGAAATTATTATATGTTATTGATGGTTAATAGGTCATTATAGCAACAAAAATTATTGTTAGGAATCAAGACTTTTTATGTAACAGCAAAAGACACAAATATAATATTAACACATTTAAGTCAAAACCCAATGATGTTAGATTTGAAGTGGAAATATTATTATGAATTTTCGAGGCTTCTTCTTTTTGAAAAATATATATTTTCTAGGTCAGTCAACAGAAGCAATAACAATAGCAGTGAGCACGCTGTTCCCCACTAAAACAAACCAGGGCTCCTTAGAGAGATGGCTAAGTCCAAATTGGAGCAGGCAATGTATGAACTGATCCTGGGCTTCTGGATGTACCAGACAGCAAGGATGCCATCAAAGACTAATGGGAGCACATCAAAAATCCAACGTGCGGGATTCCCACTGGCTTAAGCTGGAACAATTTGAGCATCAAAAAGAATAACGGACAGGTGCAGTGGCTCAAGCCTGTAACCCCAGCACTTTGGGAGGCTGAGGTGGGAAGATCGCTTGATGCCAGGAGTTTGAGACCAACCTGGGCAACATAACAAGACCCTGTCTCTACAAAAAATAAAAAAATTAGCTGGACATGGCAGCACACGCCTGTAGTCCCAGCTACTTGGGAGGCTGAGGCAGGAGGATCACTTGAGCACAGGAGTTTGAGGTTGCCATGAGTGAGGCTAACACCACAGCAGTCTAGCCCAAGAGACACAGTGAGACCCTGTCTCAAAAAAAGAAAGAACGAGAAGACCTTTCCCAGAGGTCCCCCTAGCCCGCCAGACTTTACTTGTCTTCTGAGCAGTCAGGCTGGTTCCCGTGCCTGTTCTAAATCAATCCCTGGCCAGGTGAGTGAGATCCTTAGCCTGACTGTGCAGGCATCACAGATGTTGGAGAGTCCGTCACAGATTGTCCACTGTCTTTGTAAATGACAAGCCTATACAGTGACAAGGGCCAGAGACAGGTGCAGCATCTCATTGTGGATCAGACGGTTCTCAGGGGCTGAGGCAAAATTCATCCCATGATTTCAGCTCTCAGTGGTTGGAGCCGGGAGCCAGGTGAGCTGGGAGCCAGCGCGGCAGCTTCAGGGCCCTGCGGGGCTGACTCAGCTTCCCTCCGCCCCCTTTGACAGCCACGCTTGGTGCTTTAATGGCTGCTGGTGATCTCAAAGTGCTTTTAATACAACTCTAACTGATTTCCTAATAACGTTGCTGCGGCATGCAAATCTATAGCTGCCGACCGTCCCCACAATGGCGTGAAATGCTGTAATTTTCCAGAGCAACAGTTCAGTGGAAGAAATGGTCACGTTTCCATGTCCTAAACGCGTGTCCAGAGTTAAGAAGACTATGTTTGCTTTGAAGAAAAATTAGGATCAATCACAGGTTGTATGGAAAGTCATCTGACAAATTTAGGAAGATCAGTACATGCAAATATTTGTTTGGGTTCCTGGGGCTCAAGGCAAGGCTGGAGACACTTAGCCTTTATTCTAACGGAGCCTCTTTGGGATAGGGATGGATGGACTGAATTCCATCCAAAGCTCCAACCCCGAGCAGTGCTGCCAGACCACAAATTGACTCCTCGTGGTGTTATTTCTGGAAGACTGTGGTGTGGGTGACTCAGCGCCTGCACTGATCTGTAACCAAAGGCAAACGGGCGTCCTTTGGACACCAGTTCCTATCGTCAACAACCAACAATCCTCTCATTTTAGGACTTGGCTGATGTTCCACTTGGATGTGTTACCTTGCTGGGAAGAGCACACAGAAGCAAACTGGAGGACCAATAGAGAGGGGCAGACTGATGTTAGAGGGGTCCAGTGGCAGAACCAGGACCATCAGGCTTCTCATCGACCCCGCGACTAAGACCCAAATCTTTCAGATGCCCACGAGGCTGGGCATGACCTGGTCCTGCTCACTGGTCTGGCCTCTCTCCTGCTTCTCCCCTTGATCTCTGCAACCCTGTTAGACTTTCTCAGACCTCTCCTGCCTGAGAGCGTCCTGCATCATGCCGTTCCCTCTACTGAGCACACTCCTCTGCCCTGTCTTTGCCTGCCCAACTCCCACTACACCCCCAAACCCAATCCAAATGTGGCTTCCTCGGGAAGACTTCTGTGAGCCCTCAAACTAGCTTTCACGTCCTCATCTGCTAACGTTTGAATGTTTCTCCAAAATATCACATGTTAGAACTTAAACCCCCAGGCGATGGTATTAAAAGGTACGGCCTTTGGGGAAGTGATTAATTCAGGAGGGCTGCACCTCCAAGAATGGGATTCATCCCCTTATAAAAGAGCTTCAAAGAGCTGCCTGGTGCTTTTGTCTCTTCTCCACGTGAGGACACAGCATTCGTCCCTTTTGCCCTCCTGCCTTCTGCCATGTGAGGACGCAACAAGAAGGTGCCATCTTGGCAAGCTGAGAGCAGCCTTCGCCAGACCCTGAATCTGCCAGTGTCTGGATCTTGGACTTTCCAGCTTCCAGAACTGGGAGAAAATAAATTTCTATTCTTTATGAATTACCCAGTCTTCGGGCATTTGTTACAGCAGCAGAAGCAGACTGAGACGCTGGAGTATATCTTTATCTCCTCTTCTGTGTGCTTCCATCTGCACCACCCGGCTGTTAGCAGGATTATTTGATCACGTCTCCCTGTCCCAGGACTGAAATATCCACAGACAGGAGCCCGGTCTGTGTTTCTAATACTTATTGCAGTACTTGGAATGTACTTAGCTTTCAATAAATATGTTTTGAATGGATGAATGAGGTCTGCTCCCTTATTTTAAAAAGAGTTCATTATTTCCTTGTCAGAGATTGTTTCATGGGAAATAGATCCTCACTGAGCTGTCCTAAGTATCTCATGTGACAGCAGGGGTATGCACCCTCCTCCGCCTCACCAATGTACAGTTCACCCTGCTTTGTAGGATTCTCGCTGACTAGGGTTGAGCTTGGCACCCTTTTCTAAACACTTACCATTCATCTTCACCTTCATATACCAGAAAACTTTCCTTTTAGGATCCTCGTAGCCTCCAAGCTGTGTCAATAAACCAATAAACTACTCTCCGAGTGTCACGACTGTTCCTCATATTGTTAATAGTCACAACAAATTATTCCAAGCCTTAGCATCTTAAAAGAACAATAAACTCTTATTATCTCATCATTGCTGTGGATCAGGAATGCCAGGGCAGCTTAGCTGGGCGGTTCTGGCTCAGGGTCTCTCGCAGGGTGGTAGTCAAGACGTCAGCCTGGGCTGTGGTCAGCTGAAGGCTTGACTGGGACTGGAGAATCTGCTCCCAGGTGGCTTCCGCACATGATGGGCTGGTCCGTGCTGGTTGTTGTTAGGAGATCTCAGTTCTTCATCATGCAGACTTCTCCATAGCGCTGCTTGAGCATCCTCACAACATGGCAGCTGACGCGCCCTGGGGCAAGTGATCCAAGAGTGAAAGCAAGAAAAAAATCACAGCATCTTTTATGAACTAGCCTCCAACGTCATACTCCTTCGTCCCCACAATCTTCTGTTGGTTACAAAGGTCGGAACTATTTTGAAGGGGTCTCCACGAGGGTGAATCACTGGGGTCATTCCCATAGACTCACTCAACGTGAACTGGACCCGGCCTCTTGCACCTCACACTTTCACTCCCCTGCTCACAGCCCTCCAGTGACTTCCCAGAACACATATAGCATAAACCCTAACGTCCTTGCCAAACTTCTTGCCTCAATGCCCCACGTGATCCAACCCCTCCCGACTGCTCCATCCTCATCTCCTAACTCCTCTCTGTCTCACTCGGCTCCAGCCACACTGACCTCCTTCTCTGTCTCAAACACGCCACACTCTTCCCCTCCCAGGGCTTTGCATTTGCTGTTGCCTCAACCTGCACCTTTTCCCTCCCGACCCCTGCGCGGCTCCCTCCGCCCCTGCTTTGCCCACAGCTCTGCCAGGACGTTCGCCTCGTTCACCTCCTCGAAGAGGCCTTCCCTCCCTGCCGTGTGTCGAACTAGCACTCATTTCCACCCTTCACTCCGTATTCCTTTACCTCATCTTGGTGTTTCTGAATAGCAATTGTCACGACATGAAATCATATTGCATAGTATTATTTTTTAAATTTGTCTTCCCTACAACAAAGAGGATAGAGACCGTCTCTGAAGTGTTCCCTAATCTAACCCTCCGGTTATAGTGCCTGGTATGCACTAGACACCCAACTGCTGTTTGCTGAATAAATGAATGATGGAATGAATAAATCTGCAAAAAGAGAAGGTTGGATTAGATCAGTCTGTGGATCGGTGCCGCTCTAAGAACTGTTTGTTATTGGTTCACGACCAGAAATTGGGAATAAACATTGAGAAACTTTTACGGCAGCTTGACATTACTGCAACATCCAAACTCATGACCAGTGACTGATCTTGTCGAAGTGGGTAGAAAGTCTCCACCATGGATCAGCTTGGGTGGTGTTGGACTTATGCGGTGAATTCTGAAGTGTATAAAATACAGATTCCATTTCTGCCATTAAAAAACTAAATACAACTATAGCTTCTCAGGATAAATGACAACTGATGAAAGATTAAAGATAAATTCTGAAATTACGGCATCACTTCCTTCATTTTAGATAAAATGAGTATCCTGAGCTTATGTCTCCCATCCTTTGCAATGCCTACCCTGA
Source organism: Lepilemur ruficaudatus (assembly GCA_963574885.1). Classification (NCBI taxonomy): domain Eukaryota; kingdom Metazoa; phylum Chordata; class Mammalia; order Primates; family Lepilemuridae; genus Lepilemur; species Lepilemur ruficaudatus. The sequence goes on along the minus strand of CAUYRT010031818.1, from coordinate 15,594 downwards.
CTTTCAATGTCCATGTCAAAAATTTATTTTTCTTCTCAAATAATGAGGCAGTATAACTCATGTAAAAGTGCCAGCTGAGAGCTGAGAATACAACGCCCAAGTTTCAATGTTGTACCAAAATAGATCGTGTGCCATCAAAAGAGATTTCGAGATTCCCTTCCTGGACTATAGTATTTGGGTGCAAAATTGTATTTCTCAAGTTGCTATTTAAAATGAAATTCCACTGGTTAGATGTAAGGTTTTAAATAGACTTTTAAGTCTTTCTGAAGCCATCAAAGAGTGCTCTCTTTATCCTGAAATTGTTCACTTTTGTTGAATTTCTTCCTTACATAAGTTGAAACTGGATGGTGTTTACCCTTTTAGAAGAGATCATTAATTAATGTGAAGCGAGCTGTTTGTGTGGCGGCTCCTGCCTGAGGTTCACAAAGCGATGAACAGACTCTTCATTCATTCTCCCCGCTGCTCCCTTTCCACACAGACACTAGGTGCTTCTAGCTTCTTTTTCCTAAGTGTTCAGAAAGACCCGAGTACTGTCTGCCCTCGGACCGTAGTCTATCTCCTACCCTGAGGTTTTAGTTTCTATGACAAGCTTTCGCAGTGAACTTGCTAGCACACAAGACTCATTCAAGAAGAAAACTGATTAGCATGGAGGGCTCTGTTGAAGGGAGTTGGGATGGAGGATGAGATGAGAGCGCCTGTGTGCTTTGGGCAGGTGGGGGCTATTAGGAGGGTGAAGGGTGGGGGACACGAGCCCAGGTCTCTGAAGAAATTGTGCATACCTGACCAGGCACGGGGTCCAGATCATTCCAACTACACATCAACCCTGGACATGGGCAGCGCAGCCATGCCACGCCCTCCAAACCTTGGGATCCCTGAAAAGCTTGCCGGACAGACGCTGTTCGGAAGATGTGCTGACCCCCCAGTAGGGCTGGCCGATGAGCCTGGGAGGCAAGTGGTCCTGAACAGATTCCTTCTCCTGGGGACGGGCCGCCCTTCCCATGCACGTTCCTACCCTGTGCCCGGGAAGCTCCACCACCGTGACTGAGGTCCTCCAGGCTGGAATGCCCTTGGACGTCAGAAACTTACGCCAGCCAATGTCTGAAACAGAAATGCTCTTGAATGTGATCTGTGCAGGAGTTTAACTGTTGCTCTCCCCAGCATGGAGAATTCAACAAGCAAAGAGGGTGAATGGAGACCTTGTCCTTTCACCCGACTGTTTGTTACCGGGAGGAGTCTGTGGGTTTGGTCCAAGGCCTAAGTCCACAGGTGTAGACAAAGAGCCACATAGTGGTGTGATATGAGTTCATGTCCTGAGTGGGCCGGGCCAAGGCTGGAGGGTGGCACCAGGCTGTGATTTAGATCCTTGTCGATGCTGGCAATTCTCGGTAACCGCCCAGGCTGTGTGCCCCCTCCCTGTCCCCCTCTCCATCCTCCTCCCCGTCCCCCTCCCCATATTGTTGCCCTACCCTAGCAGCCCTTTGTAACCCACAGATTGATCCCCACGGTGGGCTGCGATGAGTAGGAGCTGATTTCAGAGTTTGGGTCCCGAGCATGGCCTGACCCTGGTGGCAAAGCTCTTCCCCTGTGAACAGTCACACTCTGCCTGCAGAGCGCCAGTGAGAGGGCAGCAGGCGCAGCTGGAGATCTGGGCATCACGCTAAGATGGTTGCAGCTGGAGGGTCCTCTGTGGGTTGGTTTGGGGGCTGGCTATGGATGGATATTGTCCCCTCCCGCCCCCAGTTTTAACACAGCAAAGGTAGGAGATCCCAGTACAGGCGGTTGAAGTGCATTTGCCTTGTGTACTAGTTTCCTGTGGCTGCTGTAACGAGGAACCACAAACTTGGGGTGGCCTAAGTCTAAAGTTAAGGTGAGGCAGGGCCACACTGTCTCTGAGGCTCTAGTGGAGTATCCGTTCCTGGCCTCTTCCAGCTTCCGGTGGCTGCGGACATCCCTTGGCTTGTGGCTGCATCACTCCAGTCTCTGCCTTCGTGGTCACATTGTGTCTTCCTCGTCCACCTGTGTCTTCTCTTCTTCTGTCTCTTCTAAGGACACTTGTCTTTGGATTTACGGCTCACCTGGGTAATCCAGGATGATCTCTCCATCTCAATATTCTCAACTTAATTATGTTTACAAAGACCCTTTTCTCAAATAAAGCCACCTTAGTGGGTTCCAGGGACTTGGACATGGATATATCTTTTGGAGGCCCCTATGGAACACACTCTGCCTCAACACAGATTCTCTTCACAACGTCTGTGCTCTGAGTCCAAGAATGTGAGAGAGCATGATGTGGGGAAAACAAACCTAACTGCTGTTTGTCCTGCAAAATACAGCTTTCCGGAAGGGAGTTAAATGCCTTATTGAGCTCAAGCAGGAGGCTCGGTCCTGGCCGTGTTTCTGCGGGGGAGTGGATGGCTGGCTCCGGGTGTGTTGACAGGGAGTCGCTAGCGCCGCTCAGCCCACAGCCTCTCACACCTCTGGAGTCAGGTTCTGCTGTTGTCCCTCTCCAGAAGCCCCTCCAGGGGACGAAGGCAACCCCACTCGTCCTGCAGGCTCGGCTCAACATCCCTCTTCATCCCTCCACATCCCTCAACATCCCTCCACGGCAGCGTGCCCATGACATTTCTTCATCTACAGCAGTGCCTCCAGAGTGGAGGGCACACACAGTGGTGCTTTGGGATGTGAAAAGATCTGAAAATTCTTCTTTTTTTTTTTTTTGAGATAGAGTCTCACTCTGTTGCCCAGGCTAGAGTGCCGTGGCATCAGCCTAGCCTACGGCAACCTCAAACTCCTGGGCTCAAGCAATCCTCCTGCCTCAGCCTCCCCAGTAGCTGGGACTACAGGCATGCACCACCATGCCCGGCTAATTTTTTCTATATATTTTTAGTTGGCCGATTAATTTCTTTCTATTTTTAGTAGAGATGGGGTCTCGCTCTTGCTCAGGCTGGTTTTGAACTCCTGACCTTGAGCGATCCACTTGCCTCGGCCTCCCAGAGTGCTAGGATTACAGGCATGAGCCACTGCGCCCAGCCAGAAAATTCTTCTTAATGTTTAGTTTGCATCTTCAAGAAAGAAGAAATTAAGCCTTTCTAACATTCAATATGCAAATCAGCATAAGTCTGTGTTTTTTACAATTTCTAAACCTATATTGGGTTGCACAATATGAAATGGTCATGATTGGACCATTTTTTGACCTACAAAAATGTCAATTTGGTATGGTTTAATCTAATACTACATTGAACGTGAGTGCTCACAGAGTTTTTACTGCTAGGGGTACATGTCACAGGTTTTTGATCAATACAATCAAATTGACGCTCTTCCCTTGGATGGCCTCGGGCACGTGCAGAAGCTTGGGGGAGTTGGGGTTTGCTTCCTGCATGCTTCTTGGAGACTTGGGAAACATGGGGATCATGATTTTGGGCCCTGGGCTGGTGAGATGGGAGTGGAACCTGAGCGCAAACCCGACAAAGTGAGCCCTGCTCCCCAGAACTTCCGTCCTCCCTTCCCCACACCCCTTCTCCACTCCCTTTGTCAGCCCCGCTGCCCCAGGAGCCATGCTGCACCCCCCAAATAAGGAAAATGAGAACATTTCACAGGCACCCAAAGCTCTGCCTGACTTTAGGAGACCAGGTGTGTGTGGCATCGTCACATGTGAGCTCTGGGCAGCCCCTGCGAGCTGGGGTGTGAGGGACAAGCAGAGACATTGGTCTATATGTCCGGGGTGGCACCCACCCGAGGCTTTATGGCTGCAGAATTCACCACGGCAAGGACTTGACCTTCCTAAAGAGGAGAGCGGCAGCAGTGGACTGGGCTACAGCAAAGAGCAAAGCTGCATTAAACCACATCGCAGGTCTGTGGTGTACACTGCCAAGTGCGAGCAGGGAGCAGGCGGCCACTCCTATGCCATAGTCTCAGGGACTCTGGTGGCGTCTCTATTCAAAAGAGCTTCTACCACCTGTCCTAGTGCCTGAAATTCCATCATTGGTGATATTCCTTTGATGCTTGGATTTTTTTTTTTAAATGTGTTTCTCAGGACTAGACATAGTAATTCATCTGAGTGAGCCTCTACAGATACAGTGCCTTATATCTGGGGTACACTGGAGTAGTTGAAGAGCCATGGATTTAGGACCCAGCTCCTTTACTTACTATGGGATAATTCAACCATTCCCATTCCAACTCTTGGTTTCCTCCCCCGAAGAAGGGAATACGCTGGTACTCGCGTCTCAGGGTTGCTGTGAGGATTAGACGCACAGAGAGAACCTCGCCCGGTGCCTGGACGTGCTGGTTGCTGAACAGACAGGAGCTCTCACTGTCGCTGTGCGTTGCTCTATTACTTACAAAACGCTCCACGAGCGCTCACGATGTGCTCCAGATGCAGCCTTCTGAGCTGGGCTGGACTGTGTGATTATTTCTACTTTACAGGTAAAGTAACAGACAGGCAATGGTCTGCGTGTGGACTGCGAGCCAGGTCTCCCCACACTTGCCTCTTTCTGCTCCACGTTTTTCTCCCGGAGGGGGATCAGGCGGCAGCTGGCTGAGGGGACGGCCCTGGCAGTGGGGCACAGAGCAGGACCTGGGGAGAGCAGTGAACAAAGGGGAGATGGGAGGGTGGCAAAGAAACCCAGAATTTTGCCACAGCCGTCCCTGACGTGGCCTTGCCATGCGTCTGGCTGCCCGGTTGCGGCTGTGACCGGCGCGGCTAGTGGAGGTCAGTACCGTTGGCGCTCTGTGAGTGAGCAATGCCTCCAGACCCCAAACCAATAGTGTCCCCTTTAGCCACAGACCCAAAGGAATATTTTTACGGGCTTGCCTTACGAATTATTAGAATAATTTCGTCTCACTGTTAACATCTATGGCACAGTGCCCAACTTAGAGGAGATGCTCAGTGAATATTTGTTGAAAGCTCACTAAATAACCATTGGGATTTTATTTTCTGACCAGTCAAGGTGAACACGGGATAGGAAGGCAGGTCAGGGTCAGTCATCACGGGGGGCGCGGGCATGAGCTGCCTTTGCGTTGCACTCGTCATGCAAGGACCAGCCCTGCCTATTGTTCTGGGCCACATATCTCTCACCATGGGTTCCTCCAACGTGAGTGACAAATCGGAATGACGGTATGGAAGGTCTAGTAACATCTGTCTGTCACAAGGGAAGCACGGTGGCTGCCAATCCATTGTTTGGAAGGATCAGGTGAGGGTTGCAGAGGTCGGTGCTGCTTTCCGTCTGGGAGGGGCTGGGTGGGCGGATGGTTACTCAGAAGGTGTTTGCCTTTCCTGGGGCCGCTCTGACAATGTGAATGGCGTAAAACAGCAGGAATTTATTCTCTCCTATTTTTGGAGGCCTCAGGGCTGAAAATCAAGTGTTGGCCGGGCCACACGCCCTCCGAAGGCTCCAGAGGAGGATCCTTCCTCATTTCCTCCAGCCTCTGACAGCTCCAGTGTTCCTTGGCTTGTGGCAGCATCACTCCAATCCCCGCCTCTGTCTTCACGTGGCCTCCTCATCTGTTTGTGTCTTCTGCTCTTCTTACAAGAATCCTTGCCATTGGATTTAGGGCCCACTAATTAAGCCAGGATGATCTCATCTTGAGATCCTTAATTGCATCCACAAAAAACCCTTTTTCCAAATAAGGTCACCTTCACCGGGACCAGAGTGAAAGACTTGGACTTATCTTTTTGGGGACCACTGTTTGACCCGCTGTAAGTGGGGTTGGCTCCAGTTGCTTTCTGAAAGTGATGCCGATAAAATGATAATCTGGAGAAATTCCCCATCAGTATCAAGCATATTCCTTATTTCTTATTTAAAAGAGGAAAAATGTTGAATTTAATTTTGTGTGTTTAGCAATTCTTTTTCACTTCAGAGAGAGTGAGTTATGAAATCTTTCCATTTTTGACATCTTCCCCATCAATCTTTTGGACTCTGGTCACCAGAAAAATTTCTCTGGAGACCCAATTTCACATCTTTAAGTTCTCTTTCTGCTACATATTAAGAAAATCTCTTCCAACTTCTGATAAAATCACCTTGTGCTTTAAAAAAAAAAAACACTATGCTTTAAAAAAAAAACCTTGTATTTTTAAAAAATTGCCTACTTTGAAATTCGCTGAGTTTCATTTTTGGAATATGAAATCATGGAATATAGATGAGACATTGCTATTATTTTGAAGAGAAATAATAAACATTTTATTCAAATGTTTTCATATAGAAAAAAGTCAGATCGTTTGGTCATTGGTAGCAAAATAGATGGCTAGAGACAAAGGATCATTGTGAAGTTATTGACCATTTAAATCCAATTAATTTAGACCTCCTTTCTATGAGCAGCTCTTTTATAAAATGCAAAGTAATTCCCAGTCATGTCTGGATACTTAAATACCAAAAAAATTAAACTCAATTTTACTTTTATTTTTCCTAGGCGACAAAATCCTGCTCTCTGGACGAATGAAAATTCTTTCATTATAACTCCATTCGTCACAACATTGTTTGGAATTTAAAAACTTATAAATATCATAAATGTCCATTGATAAAAAAAAGTGTAAGCAAAAATGATGGTATAATTATGACCTAATATTCTATTAATATGCCAGCTACATCCATGCCTCCGAGCTCTGTGCAAGGGTGAGTGTCACAGCCAGGATGTGGATGGGGAAAGCAAGTTGCAGAGAAAGTGTTAAAAGTTTCTTGAAACTTGATTTCAAGAAAAGTTGAAAACGTGCACAGCAGCGCTGTGTGGTCATTATGGGTATGTATACATGCAGTGAGAACGGTAGAAACGCGCATGTCTCAGAGTGAAATGATTCGGGAGGACGGCCTCTCTGGGAAGGAGAGAAGGATGGAACTGATGTCAAGAGGGTACCCAAGGGACAATATGTGCAAGATTTTATTTTTCAAAAAAAAAATTATATAGAAAATGTAAGGAAATGTTAGAATTTGTGCGCACTGGATGGTGGGCATATGGGACGTTGTTATTCTCTGTATTTTCCTATATGTTTAAAATATTTCATAATTTAAAATTTACCTTCTGATCCTGTTTCATCTAAGATGTGTATATATGCATGTGTGTGTGTCTGTGTGTGTGTGTGTGTGTATCTTCCCTGCTTTCCATTAGCTGAAGGAACCGTGTCCTCAGAATTCACTACTGCTGAGCTGACGGGGAGACAACTGATGTTACAGATGGCACGTGGACGAAACAAAGGAGGACCAGAGAGTGAGTCCAGACACCAGCATGCTGGTTGTGCTTCAGGCGTTGTGCGACTCTGTAGTTTTAGGCAACTGTTGGAACCTCAATTTCATTATCTGTAAATTGGGGATAATTACCACCCTGCCTACTTCACAGGGATGGTGTGAGAGTAAATGAGACTGTAATAATAGAAGAGAGACATGGTCGTTGGAATAATTGTTGTTAATTGTTGGACAGTTACTGTGTTTTCAGACAGGCACTAAACAGTCATTATCTTTTTTTTTTTTTCTCTTTGGAAACAGAGTCTTGCTCTGTTGCCCCAGATAAAGTACGGTGGTATCATCATATCATCATAGCTCACTGCCGCCTCGAATTCTCAGGCTGAAGCGATCCTCCTGCCTCAGCCTCCTGAGTAGCTGGGACTGCAGGCTAATTTTTTTCTATTTTTTTTGTAGAGTCAGGGTCTTGCTTTTGCTCAGGCTGGTCTTGAACTCCTGATCTCAAGCAATCCTCCCGCCTCAGCTTCCCCAAGTGCTAGGATTACAGGTGTGAGCTGACCAATTTTTTACTTTAAAGCTGATAAGGACTCTGTGACATAGGTGTCATTTTCCACACTTTTTAGGTGCTCTTCCTTCCATAACCACCCCCTGACGATAAGTAGGGGGCAATGAATTGGGGGTGAGGTGGGTCAGGGACCCGTGGCCTGGCAGAGGACTCTCTGACCAAAAAAGACCATGGTAACCAGCCAAGCCAACCCAATTTCCTTGGACATCAGAAGTCTTGGGAATATAAAGTGAATCAGTCTGCTGGTAGCAAGAGCTAAAGCTCACACTGGGTTAAAGAAACTAACAAGGAACAGTGAAGCTCCTGGGGGTTGGCAACCATGAAGAGCCCTTAGCACACCTAGACCTAAAGAGGCAAAAGGAGGGGTTGGTCACTGGGACCTGATGAAGCTCCTGGCTGTAGGAAAGGGCCGCCCAACAGGAGCTGGGGCTTTTGGTGGAGAAGCACAACCCCTGGCAGCATGTGGCCTCGCAGGGGATAAATAAATACCCCTGTCTGCCTCTTCTGTTCCCCTCAAGTCACCTCTCAGTGCCTCCCACTGGCCAAACTCAACAAGAACCAAGAGAGCAAGAGAACTTGGTTGGTGCAGTCCATTTGGGTCAGCCTTCAAGGTCACAGAGTCAGGGGAGGAAGGGTAGAGAACAGATTCAGAGGGACAGAGTCACAGAACAGTGACAAAGGTGTCAAGGGGCAGGGTGCAGTGGCTTACACGTGTAATCCCAGCACTTTGGGAGGCTGAGACGGGAGGATCGCTTGAGGCTAGGAGTTTGAGACCAGCCTGAGCAACATAGTGAGACTCCATCTCTACAAAAAAAAAAAAACAAAAAAAAAAACTAGCTGGGCATGGTGGCGCCTGTAGCCCCAGCCACTCGAATGGCTGAGGCAGGTGATTGCTTGAGCCTGACTGAGAGTTTGAGGCTGCAGTGAGCTATGGTGACGCCGCTGCACTCCAGCTTGGGTGACAGAGCGAGACCCCGTCTCAAAAATAAATAAATAAATAAAATTTTAAAAAGGTGTCAAGGTGATCCAGAATCCAGCGCTATTTAGAAAACTCTTTTCTTGAGGCTGAGTTATGCAGCCGTTTGGGGGGGTCCCATAGGATTTGCTTCTCTTGTTTTCACATGTATCCGTGTAATACGTCCTTAGCTCCAGCCTCACCTACGGGCTGGGGAGCGAAAGGAAGGGTCCAACCTTTCCCTCGAGTCAGAACGTTCTCACCCCTTCCTGAGGTTACACGGGAGGCACCATATGTGCGCGGTTTCAGTGTAGTTTCCCTTTGATTAACTCGGTGTGTCCGGGGGTAACCACCACATCAGAAACACTTGCTGGTCATCCCCGTGTGGCTGGCATGTGAGTCTTTCCCCAGAGACTCGCCTTAGTGCAAAGGTGGAAGCAAGAGCAGAGAAGGACGGAGGAAAGACACAAACAGGAGGGGGACAGTCTCAGAGCCAGCACAGGACTGTCCGTACTGCGGCCCGGAGCCTCGAATGCAGAAATAGGACACACGGTGCTGTCAGTCGGCATCTGATAAAAGGATCCCAGACAGAGAAGAAGTGCCGGGAAATAACGTGGGATGGGTCCACGCTGGCGCTTTGCCCGCCCCGGGCGTGTATCTGTAAGCTGGGCCCACAGGCCAAAAACCCCACTCCTCACACCAGTGGGTGGGATTTCAAATTCATTTCACATCGTTGACAAATAACCACAGTCACATCATTTATGTTTACTGAGTTGAAAAGCCAAGGATCTGCCATGCATACCCCAACCTGACCCTGAGCTTCAGGAGGAGTCAAGAGGACGGCAGTCTCGAGACAAGTGCTCCATGCAGCACGCACCGCGGATGGGCGACTCGGCGTTGGTGTGTGTCTTAACGCCCAGCTATACTTTGGGGAGATTCTTCCCTCACTGCCAGTGGGCTTATAATTAGCAAAAAAAAAAAGTTTTAGCATCAGAATATGCATCATTCCCCATGGAAGCATGTCACAAGCAGCTTCATGCCCTGAATCCGAAATAAATATGAATTAAAATAAAAATGGAGACAGCAAGGGATTAAGTTACTTGTTCTTTCCCTGTTCGCTAAAGCTGATCCCGGAACGGGGCACATGAAGCAGAACTGAGCCCCGGGTTTCAGTTGGTCCTCCCGGGTTGAAAGAAAAAAATAAAGGTTAAAGACCAGGCTTTAATATAGAGCGGAGAGTTAACTTCAGCACTGCCTGCCCCCACCGATGTCTGTGACGGGAGAAGCCAGAGTTGCTTCCGTAGACTTCCAGGACTCCTGGCGGCTCCGTCAGTTTCCAGGCATCTCCTGGGGCGTGTGTAATGGATGTAAATTTACACTTGACACATCTGAGGGCCCCGCTCTCTTTCCGTTTGTGAGACTAGATAGACATGGCTGGTTTTCTGCTAGAAAGGGATGCTTTCTGAACAATCTCATGGAAGTTCTTGGAAGAAACTGGAGCCCAGAGGTGTTCCATGACTTGCCTGAGAGGTTACAGCTGCAAAGTAGCAGAATGGGACCGGAACTGTGCTCTTTTGTCCTAGTGAAACAGGCACCTGGGATTCCTGACATCAGGCACAATCAACACTCCCGATTTAGCAAAACTATTTTGAGGAAGGCATGATGCTAACTGCCCACCTGCTCCTAGCACCTTTACAAGTGGGGACAGGGTTGGTGGAGAGGGGACCCACAGCAGGACACTGGAGTCCACAGGGAGCAGTGCAGGTAGGGGTGGGGGCACACCCGCACCTGCTGAGCAGCCGGGCCAGGGCGATCTCCAAACACCGTCAGAAGAGCAAGGGGCGGCGGGCGTCCCCACAACAGGGACTCTGGAGTGAGATGCTGTCCTCAGTTGGAGGCCCCGCCCAGGGGCTACTACTTCCTGTTCTTTGGTAGCCAAGCCCTGCACACCTGAGGTCAGGTAACCGGGGAGGATTGGAAAGGGCAAGATGAAACTGCTTGCTCTCTTGGCTCTACTCCCCAGTGCAGAGAAGTTAAGTCAGGCAAGACCTTGTTAACCCTCTAGGACCAGAGAGGGCAAAAGCAGCTCCAACCGAGGTGCCCCTGGTCTTCCCACCCTACTCCTCTGCCTGAGCTGCATGCACCTCTCAGGGACCTGGCTGCAAGGTGCAGTTGCATTTCTTTCCTGTGGATGAACTTCCCATGACCATTTATAATCCACTCTCCATCAAGTCCACAGGCAGATGTTTATGTAAGTCGTAATCTTACCTGGAGACGTTCCTAAGTGTGACCCAGACTTGACTTGATTTGCAATCAAAGGTCTGACTCATTGTTGTACACAATCATGTTTTATTTGAAAACATGTCTACACTGCATTGAGCACCAACACAGGTGTGAACAAGAAACCCACAGTCCTGTCCCAGCAGGCACCGGGTCCAGTGTATGACTTGGCGTCGACTGCTACTTTTCACAGGGGGGCGGTGGGGAGGCAGATAGGAAAGAAGAAATGACATTATTCCTAACGCCTGTTCAGGAATCAGAACAATGAAACCGAGTTATTCAAACCTCAAACAGCTCGTCTAACTTCCCTTCTCTCAATCAACTGACGTTCAGACATGGAACCTGGGCCGGTGGGGAACACACAGCTGGATCTGGGGAACACATGGACACACTGTTTAAAATAACAGCCACACAGCACTGTGAAATACGGGAGGAATGGGCCGTGCTTCCGACCGGTGGTTTACTCTTTCCTGTTTTACGAACTCTCACAAGTGTAGAGGATATCAGAATCGCGCAACCGCAATCACGACAGAGCATCTGCTCAGTCTAAAAACTTTTTGTTTAGGGAAAAAGAATTCAGTGTCTCTATGCCACGGGAAGGGCAGAGACAGAGCGGCCTCTTGGGCTCCTGTCTTTTGATCTTCTCAACAGGACGACCCACAGACATTTGTGGTTACATCCCGAAGACTGGGGACATCTATTTTTATGTCAAGTCTTTAGATCCAGCTACTTTTAAAATACTGATATTGTACAAGGTAATTTTTTTCTCCCCACATCTTTCCTGTGAGGAAGAGAGCAAACGTTAGAAAACTGGCCGTCTCCCACCCCGGAGGTCCACGTAAGGTTTCTTCCTGTTTGGGGGCCAACACAGTTCTCTGTTTCTGGAACACTTGAGTCTCCAGTGCCACTAGACATCCAGCAGCTTCCTTGGCATCTGGGACTCTGAGATCTCCATGTTCCAGAGCAAAGCAGCCACTCCAGAGGATCTCTGTCATAGGGAAGAGAGGAGGCTGTCCCCCTTAACTCCGGCGACCCGTCTTCTGAGTGAAGCAGAGGGCAGTCGGGAGCAAACCTTTGAGTCATCAAGTCATCACGGAGAAGGCTTTAGGTAAAGCAAGCCTAGAGGCAGCCTGGGGGCCTTATGAGAAACAAAGTGTCTTTTCCAAAGTATACACTTCCTGTTTATGGTCTAATGGATGTCTTCGAAATGATGTATCTGGATCAGCTAAAAGGCAGCTGCTCATGGCCTATTACCCAAGTTTAGATTTTTTCTACCTGATTATTCACACCAGATCGGGCTTAAAAAAAAAAAAAAAAGGCAGTCCAAACTAGAGTAGAATGTGTACATTTCAACAGATGAGCAATTGCAAAATGCTAGTGTGATTTACTGACGTAGCACTGGATCCAAGGACTCCGTGGATACAAATATTTCCAGATCCCTTTGCATTTTAACAAGAACAGAATGGTCAGAGCCAAGACACACGTGATTGCAGTTTCTAACACCAACAGTGATAATGTCTTAGTCGCAAGTCAGTTCACATAGTTCTGCTCTGTTTTCTAGGCAGTTTGTCTTTTAAATCATCTGTGATAAAATTTATATTCAAGAAAATTGTCAAAAGGCCGATGCTTAGAGGCGCCAAGTCCGGTGAGCTGTCTTTCCTTCGGTTAGGTGTGGCAAGGGGAGGGATCGCCATGGATTTAGAGTTCGGTGGGCAGGCATTCCATGGGTCATCTTCTCCCACAAGTTCGGGGACAGGGGTGGGGGGAGGTCAGAAATTCTCTTTTTAATTCGTGTTGGTGGTAGGGCATGATCCTTCACCTCTTAGGGTCTGTGAAAACAAAGAAAGGTGACTGTCACTTCTTTTACTGGCATTGTGAATAACAACCTGTGAGTCACTGTTACTATCATCCTAGTCTCTAAGCCAGGGGTCCCCAACCTGTGGTGAGTTATGTAATTATTTTCTTATATGTTATAATGCAATAACAATAGAAATAAAATGCACAATAAATGTAATGTGCTTGAATCATACGGAAACCATCCCCCCACGGCCCCCACCCCCAGTCCGTGGAACATTGTCTTCCATGAAAACAGTTCCTGGTGCCAAGAAGGTTGGGGACCGCTGTTCTAAGCCTTCTAGTGTTGGCACCTGGTGATCTCCTCTCCCCTTCATTCCTCCTTCACGCCGCCTAGTCCTTATATAGCCAGGGTCAGATTCCCCGTTCCTAAACACGCTAGATCTGCAGCTCTATCATCTTGTCCCTCAGCCCCCCCGTTGTATATCATTAGTCCTTTCCCCTCCCCCATCATATATCATCTCCCCAAGAAAAATAAGTTTTCCTCTGTCCATGAGTTTGAATATTCTGAATTCTTAAGGAAGTTTAATAAAGAGAAAGATTTCCTTCCCCCATCGGTGGTCAAAGCTGGGAGGGCGTGACCACGTGTGCAGGTGGCACGCAGGGAAGGAACAGAAGGAGGGATCTACGTGAAAAGTCCCCATCACCAGTGGAATTCCTCATTAGAACATCCCTGGCTTGGTGACAGGTACTTTCCCAGAAACCACCTACCTACTTCTAAAGGGGGCAGGGTAAATAGGGGTCATGTTAAAACTTGGTCTGGGCTTTCTTTCAAGTTTAATTAGTTGGAAAAATAAGACAAGAGATTAAATTTGGTCAGATCTCAATAGGCATCAACTTAAGAGCCATCTCTGGCTCTCTCTTTTTCTTGGGAACGTATATGGCCTAAGTAGATGTTTATTTAGTTCTGGGGAAACTCCAGGTGTAGTACTTGTGGAGGTAAGGGGCTTGCAATATGACCTTTACATTAGAGATTTCTGTTAGTTCCAAGGTTTGAGCTCTAGACACGACCGCCTGTGTTTACTATCATGTGGGTGTAAGCTGTTTACTTACGAGTACCTTCCCGACATTTTTCTCATAACCACAATGATGATCCCACCAAGGAAGCCAATGGCTAGTAAGACCCCAACTATGATTCCAACCAGGGTCACTGTCGTCATACCATCTGAATGAGAGGGGAAAAAAAGCATGAACCCCAGTTAGAACATATACCTGCAATAAAACATGGTATATATAAACAATGCCACCGCCCTGCTGTACATAGCAAACAATGCTTAATTTTTTTAAAATGAACTTTCCAGCTGAATTTATTTCCAAATATACTTTCTTTTTAAAAAACCAATACACTTTCTTTGGGGATGACAAATACTGGCATTAGGAAATCCAATCATATAAAAATATTATATCTAGTCTAGGGTAGATATATTTATTTTTGGTAACATACATTAAGTGGCACTAATTACACGGTAACTATAAGGTAACTGACATGAAACCACAGAACTGTCACTCTGTCACAGATGCATGGACTTGGGCCTTTCTAGCCAAGCACATTTTCAAAAACCTGGATGCCCACCCCAGAGCTATGCCAGTGAAATCCGTTAAGGAGTAAAGCTCTCAAGTGGTGACTCACCAGAGTACCTTGCAGCTGACAGATGATAGGCAGGACATGTTAGTTATAAAGCAGTTACAGCCTAATTCACAACAGTTACTGTTTCTCTTTCTAGAAAGAAGCAAGAAGTTAAGAAATTCCTTGAATTAGCACCTGGTATGTCAGGTGGGCGTGCAGAGGAGGGGTGTTAGAGCAATGTCAGAAGGACCCTTCCCTGTCCAGTGGAAGCTGACTTACAAGAGGAGAAACTTTTGCGCTATTCTAATCCCATTTTATGAATGGTGTAATTTCTGGGTCTCAGAATCTATCACGCATAATCTCACACTGGCTTCACTATTAATTGCTGGGTAGCATTTGTGAACAGCTATTAAACTGGCCTACGTTTTCATTCTTAAATTGTGACATGATATCATTCCCCAGAGCTGTCACTAAGTGATTAGAATCACTTGTGGTTTGCTTATTTTCAAATATAAGGAATTCCCTTTTCTTTCTTTAAGAAAAAAATATTTGAAATCTGTTCTTAGAAAGTTTCTTTATCCTGCTCTGGTTGACTACAATCCAGGAAAGAATGTAATTCATCTCAAAGATTAGGTTCAAAGAAATTTTTTCTCAACTCCCGTAAGAATATTTTGATACCAAAATTTAGCCTACCTTTGTCAATTGTTACCCGTGTCTCTCCACCCACTTTGTCTGTAAAGAGATGTAATAAGATAGAATTATTAGGATTTAATAACTACAATTTAACAATTGGCAAAAGGTGAATTTACCCTAAGTGGAAAGTAGCAAAACATAAGCAAAGAGGATAATTTCTTAAATAAACTGGATCAGGGGATTTTTTTTTTTTTTTTTTTTTTTTTGTGTCAGTCTCACTCTGTTGCCTGGGCTAGAGTGAGTGCCATGGTGTCAGCTTAGCTCACAGCAACCTCAAACTCCTGGGCTCAAGCAATCCTTCTGCCTCAGCCTCCTAAGTAGCTGGGACTACAGGCATGTGCCACCATGCCCGGCTAATTTTTTACATCTATTTTTAGTTGTCCAGTTAATTTCTTTCTATTTTATAGTAGAGACGAGGTCTCGCTCTTGCTCAGGCTGGTCTTGAACTCCTGACCTTGAGCTATCCACCCGCCTTGGCCTCCCAGAGTGCTAGGATTACAGGCGTGAGCCACCG